>JACMIJ010000240.1:10082-24216 GCA_014805365.1 Koerneria luziae | reverse complement strand
CCATTTTCTGGAACATGAGGAATCGTTAGCAGAATTTGAACACAGAAATCCACTATTTAGAATGTGCCTAAGAAAATCTATGGATCCATTTTGCTTAATTTCATGTCCGGGAAAAACCATTCCCTTGTGAGAATGAGAGTAGTAATAGTCGAAGAACATGAGTATGAAAGTAACAGACAGTCGTTGGATACCTGACAGGTCGAGTTCCATTCGATTCCTTCCTTTCCTTGTCCCCCTCGATCCCATTCAACGGTGTTTTCTCGATGGCAGTGAGCGGGGATTCGGCAGAGGTCACTTTGTCCGACTTCTCGCTCAATTTCGCCCATTCTTGCACCTCGGCTGGAACAAGATGTTTGAAAACCTTTTCTTGAAGAACATCAATTTGTGGATCTCTTTTGCGACCCCCGCACTAGTCAATAATACTTATTGTTAAATCATTGTAGATCAAACACAACAATACAAGTACAACAACTATGCACATGAATATCAATATGATAGGTACGTACCTGATCCCAGGAACAAGAAGATGGTTCCACCGATCACTTGGAGTGTGGAGGCCACGAGGAAGAGGATCAGGAACTTGTGTGGCCAATCCTAAACAAACCTAATATAATCTAGCTCTTATTGTTAGGAAAGTACTAATACACGTCTCCATTGGAAACTTTTATTGTTAGAAGCTAATTGTAAGAATCGTGACTTCCAAAAATTCTAAGCAACATTCAGAGCAAAATGAACATGCTTACCATATAAACGATGAACGTGTAGAGATTGGTGGCTGCGATCGAAGCCAAGACACCGAAGACCATGGAACACGAGGTGATCGTCCCCGTGAAGGGAGGCGCGATCGACAGCAAACTCGTGAAGAAGCCACACACGCCACACGAGAAGAACACTCCTGAACACAATCAATCAATACACAAACATATATGGACAACTGAATTAGCAGTGCGTTACATACAGACACAAGCAAGGTCATGACAGTATGGTAGGACATACCGTATGAGATAAGGAAGACGACGGCCAGGTACGGTCGGTGGCAATCAGGGAAGATCGCCAAGCAGAGCAGACTCACCGCGGAACCGTATGAACCTGAACATCAAACATGACTGATTGTATAGTACTCACGAAATTGTCCGATAAGTCAGATATGCAAAATTGCTGTGCGTAGTCAATTGTTCTTCATGAAACGTTCACTTGCGTATTCAAAAACAGTTGTTAACTATGGGAGAGAACATGTATTCCTTTGTTGCTATCGGAACAATGTATTTTGCATTTTCGTGAGTCTAATAACTTATCCATTCAAAGATGCTAACCATAAGCCCTTATAACCTGTTATGGAGTACAAGGCCTACCAATGCTCTGGAATATCTTGACAGCCGCAGTGTGCGAGAGTCGCCCCGTTGACTTGAGATGATCTGCCAGTCTCGCCATCATATTCTTCACGATCAGTTGGGTGAAGAACGGAATCGTTGCGAAGAAACCGTTCTGCAATACAACTATTACAATCAATGCATCACAATGAAGGTTTATAAGAAATCGCAAATGAACATCTAAATACAGTACAATAAAGCAATATATACTGTATATTCGAGATTCGTGTTCAAAGACTTCAGCTTGGTGCATACCTTGTAAATGGGCAAAAAGAGATGTTCCTTGAAATACATTGGGAGGAAGTTCTGCATGATGGTGACACTGAATGAGAAGGAGAAATGGCAGAGGAGGTCGGCCAGGAGGGGCGCCGAGGTACTCAATCGAAGCCATGGAACGGAGATCCCTCCCTGAAAGCAATGGGTTGTTTCCCCACAAACATGTGCCAGATAGGAACTGCAAAAGCAGTTTCAACTCACATTCGGAGTTTGTTTACGAACATCCTTATCAGACATTAACAACCAGAGAATGGAATACGCATTCCAGCAAAGAACTCATTGTCAGCAGAGCAATCACGTGGACGGTCAAATCACCAAAGAAAGGTAAAACTGATCTGGCTGATATACAAAGGAAACAAACCTTTCTCTTCTCGTTCACTTGTCCACTGAGATATTCCTTCTCCTCCGATCGAATCCATTGATTCTCATTCGGATAGTCGCTGACCACGATTCCGAACAGAATCAACCAACACACTCCGAATGCACCTGATTGTACAGATTAGCACATTGATTTTCTTTAGACCATGAGGATCTAAGGTTATTATTATTTCATTACTCTTTTACTCTTACTTACCATACATGTAGAAGATCAGTGGCCATCCATCTAACCAGGAGATGCCACACATCCACGAACCGATGAACGAAGACGAACCAGCTGCCAGCTGAAACGAGAATGGATACAACCACTCAAGATACTGTAACTATTCCACATATAACAGATGCACTAAGTAAGGTGTAAACTGTACAACACAATCTAACCCTTGAATTCCATTTTCAACCATCAAAATTAGCCATTAAAACTTAGCCCATCACAAAGAACAAATATGATCTCTCAGCATGCACCACAAGCTCACCTGGTTGCCCGATGTGTACAGCGCAGCCATCGTCGACTTTTCATTTGCAGGAAACCATCGAGAGGCCAACGAATTCCCCGACGGAGTAACGAATCCCTACAACAATAGCAAGTTGTGCATCTGCGCGGTTCTTTCCAAAATCTTATTCTAAGCCCATCCATATCTCTTATTGTTAGGCAATTCCGTGGTGGTGGTGGTGGTTATGTGTCCTCTAATCACTGAATAAGTACATCTCTCCACTTAGACTAATGATGATATTTCTTTTGCACAGAATTGATCAGCAACATCTGATCTCTTGCTCAGTTCAAGCAAACATTTGTCTATCTTCTTCTACCACAAACTATTTGTTGCTGGTGCAAGCGGAGAAGCTGCGCTCCTTACATTTGTCCAACATACTATTATTGAGAAAATCGTTTGAGATAATCATAGGAGAACTAAAGATAAGTGTACAGATGAGAATCTCTATAGGTCTCGTTTCATTTTGCACAACACTCAACGTAGATTAATGCAGCTGTGTAGCCTCAGTTCGGGGTGCACGACCCCTAACATGGTACCATCCAGCTTCATTAGTGCCAACCAGTGCCACCATACCTCAGCCAGTCCGAGGGTGAACCGCGATGCATAGAAAGCTGCGTAGGACGTCCCTGCGAACGTAGGAGCGAGAAAGGATGAGAGGACCATCGCAGATACAACAGCTGAACAAGCAGGAGACGGTCAGGGATGTACACCTACACATACAACTCAAGTGTTTATATTGATTTCATTGAGAAAAATGCATATAGCCTAATCAGAGAAAGTGGTAATGGAGAACAGCCAGCTTACCCAACAGGATACGCTTTGGTCCGAAACGATCTGCCAGAAAACCAGCCAAAAAGTTCGTGCAAAGAGAACCAAAGTAGTTGGCCGAGAAAATCTTCGCCTGTTGCTGAGGCGTCCATAGAATATGACCCTGAAACGGTACATTATATACTACAGTGGCCCAGACAAGCCAAAAAATAAGGATGACGTGCAAACATGCAAAACATTTGCTCCATGGGAGGATCGAACTCCCGACCTCGGCATTGCTTATAACGTATAAGTACCACGCGCTAACCGACTGCGCCAATGGAGCACGTTTACTCCCCATAAATATTTTGAATGGGAGTTTAGGCAATTCATACACGTGCATCTAGTATTGTATAATATTGTAGGCACTCACATGGTATCCCCGCTGCGAGATGGAATCCTCGTTGACTGTTCGGGGACAATCATCTGTTGGGTCCCGCCACGACGAATTCAATACGTCAGAGGGCAGTTCGGCATCTGTCGCGTATGCTGTCGAGTTCACCATACACACAATGCCCATTCCTGGAAAGCAGCCAACATCACTCCAGCCACAGTTGTAAACACCTCTGTTAAAAAGTGCTCTAGCAACAACGCAACAGTTTTTTTTTCAGTTATTGTTTTCCCTGTATTGAATGGTCCATTAGTGGATGCAACCCTGGAGAGACCACTTTTGCCATTCAAATGACTTGTTCACAATGCATAAGTGCTCTGCGGATTCCCGGAACATCCATACACTTCTACTACTCCTCAGTCTCTTCTGGCGCATGTGAGGTGCGCGTCCTGGATTTGCAATATGGAAGAGTTTGGGTCCACACTTCACGAGGAAGTGCTTTTCGTGTGTGCATCCGGCCAATGATGAAGGTTCATTCTTGGGAAAAGAAGGAGGAAAATGAGTAGCCAAAGATCAAGAGAATGAAGAGAACAAGTATAATCTCACATGTATTGGCAGCAAACATTGCCCAGATCTATTAACATTTGACCAAGAGGATATGAGCGTAGATTCCGCAACAGTTCAAACTCAGGCAGTGAGATGTTGAACGAGTATCTCATGCCGATCTTCAGGACTCCAATAAATGATCTGTCTATTCGCGATTTCTTTATAAATACATAAAAATATTCATTTTGTTGAATAAGTCATTTACTCTCTCGAGGCGTTGGCAACATCCAGCCCCTGCTTCTACACCAACATTCCTCTTTTTATAAGTAGGTTTTCCCTAACCACCTCCCCGCCCAAAGTTAATTTGCTCGGTTGCAAAATCATTTGAAATTTGAAAAAAAATATACAAAGATTGATATATTTTGCCAGTTTACGAAAACGTACCTAAACTGGATCTCATGGAGACAATGACAAAGTATCCTAGCATGATGCAGATGCACACCCGTAGACGTTGTGAGCGAAAGGAGAACAACGGAGGCGTCCATTGCATCTGAAGGAGACGATTGCCATTGAACGACTGAGCAAAATAACTTTCAACAACACGGCAAACAACGAACAATACAATCGTATTGTTAGAATGGTCAACTTATGCATCGTATTTAGCTTAATTCGCCATACTGACTGACAATGCCATTGGCTGTCTGGGTATGCCTCTTGTCATAGCAGAATAAATAACAACTTTGTTACTGGAAAGATTCAATGACCGGTGCAGACAACAGAATACGGGACAACAAACACGCTGCATCCGAAAGTGGAAAAGGGAGGATGCAGCCATTCGTGCCAGTCGAAGATGTGGATCACACATCACACACGATAAACAACATCCAGGGTGGTGACAGAGAAGCAAAAATGCCATTGTGGCTAACAAAATGACGACAAAGTGGCATGATTGAGAATCTAATAGGAAGAAGAATATCGTGGGAATAGATAACATTCCTGTCAGAATTGACAGAAACGCAAATAGAAATAGCACGAACTGCACAACCGACATATTTACGAAATAAGAAGCAGACGCATGCTTCGAAACCTTTCCTTTAGCATTTTGTTTTGTATGTGTCACTTGCACTATCTACAGTAAGACACGGAATGAAAGGACAATTTGCTGTCCACGACAGCAGATGTGTGATATCTGTGGACAAGTAACGGAGTTATGAGAACGGGGAAAATAATCATTACGCTGTCGGCGGAGAAGAAAATGCAGCGAAGATCACATATCGGAGAGCCCCGAGATATCGAGAGAAACAGATAAAGCAATCAGATGGACACAAGTAGATGAAGAATGAAAGGAACACGAACTGAGGGGAACGGATTGAGTGAGAATGAGAAATACAACAACATGTGTGTCTGGAATATGACGACACTCGGGGAGAAGCCATTTCATCATCCGACATCAGAAACCAATGGCACCCATTCATGCAAGCCACACTTGCACTGTGATTCACACTAAATATAAACAGTCCGTATGAATGGCGAATGGATATCGACTGGATTCAGAAGGGAATGAAAGAGAAAAGGGGAGAAGCCGAGGGAACGGGTATTGGCAATGAAGAGTCAAGAGGATAAAAGCAGAGCAACATTCAAATTGACGTTTGGCAACTAGCAATGAGTACAATCAATAAATATGTAGGTATTTTGAAAGCTCATAGTATTAGAATAGCAAAAAATGAAATTTTTTAGTTATGGGGGGAGAGCGGGAGATTCCAGAGAAACAGTTCAAATCCCCCTGAAAAAGAGACGCGGGCGGTGTCGGCAAAGAAAGGAGGGGAGGGAGGGACAGCGGGCCACACATCCGATCAGGGCAACACGACGAACATGTGAAGCCTGCTCGTTCTTTGGAGTCCATCCAGAAGCCGCATGATGCATAAGAAGCCCTCCCAACACGTGTATTCCCATACTAACCGAATACAACCTATTCATACTCAATACCTATCTCTGAACAGAAGACAGTGTGAAATGGCAATTCAGCTCCAGGCAATGGAAAGAAGAAGCTGAAACAGATAAGAGCATTATCAAATTCTCATGAAAAGATTGTCAATCAATCAATAGGGCACTGACCAGATATCAGAAGGGAAAAAGAGAGACGAGAAGATGAACGTGTTCACTCATATGAAGGAGGCTCGAAAGAGCATATGTCCCAGAAAACAAAGTAAAACAGAATTGAGAGACCAACTGTTTACCGCAATGTGTATATTGTAAAAATAGGTAAAAATAGGCTATGTAGAGAAGAAGCTGAACCAGATGCAATAAACGTCTACTGTTATACAAACGGAGGAACAATTCATTTGACAGACAGAGGTAGCGAACCCTTTAGTCGGGTAGCACTCATCTGGGTATTAGCTGACAACTGTTCACTTTGGAACTATCCTAGCTGGGCATTATTCACCTGGTTCTAAATGGGTGCTATTGATCTGTGTACTAGCTGAGTACTATTCATCCCTCCTGGTTGCTAGGCAAGTACTATTCGCAGGGAGCACTTATATTTTTATTGTTTTATTTATTTGTGTTTCTGCAGACTGCAATAACACCTACACTTGGAACACTTATTGTTAGGTGCGTGCACTTTGCCAGTACGATGAAGATAATTGCCATGTTCTTGAAATGATATTGTATGAATCAAATCGATATCGAAGATGGGATAATAGTTTTACAAAACTTTGCTGAGATTTATAATATGATATGTTAGCGAACGAGCTTCCGTGTGAGCAGATGTCAGTGTTTTTGAGTGTCTTAACTACTGAAAATAGGATAAGCTAAATGTGTGTTTATGGAGTTTTTTCAATGAGTATTTGCTCCATACATAATAAACAATACCAAACCCCAAAATTAAGCATCGCACCAGCGAACAAAACTGCCTCAACATGTTGTGGACAGACATTACAAGCCAAATCCATGTAAGATTAGGAAAGGCATAAAAGCTTCCCAAAATATCTCGAATGCAAAAACCGGCACTTCTAGGGAAGACATAGCCTCGAGCACAAGAGAATTAGATACATAAAGCGATTCTAATACACGACTTTCTCGACTTTGAGGTGTCAATGGGCCCAGTGCACAGGCATCAATAATTTATCATCGGCATATACGATACAAGGATCACACAGTACACATAACGAATAGCTCTTACAAATAAGTTATAGGCACAAGTATGAATAGGCCAATCATCAATAGTCGGCGAGGGAGATCTCGAATGTCGAATGGGGCTGTCGCTCCGCCACGGTCTCCGCTGTATGGCCACCCGCTTCCGCCTGAACAAATTCATATTTGTACAATTCAATCACTTATACGTCGGCAAACAACATCAACAGGAACGTTTCCTCTTATTACCACATCCTCATTGTAGCAACCAATTGACACAAAACATAACACGAAACTTAGATCCCCCTTATTTTAACCTTAAATACAACAATGCAACTCAGCAAGATAAACACAATACCGCTCATGATACCGTACTCAACTAAATGCTGACTCCCTGTCCCTTAGAATCGATCCCTAGCTGTCCCCAACATCCCCAGCTGAGTATTCCCTCTTATCCCGCATAAACCGGTGCTCCTTGATCCCTTATCCAACATTGCCGATAGTTATGAAACCCAAATATTTCCGCATCATAACATTTGCTAATCCCCTTTTTGTACGCATATTAGCGACATTGGAAGTTTTCCGCGGATCTTGTAGGTATCACGATCTTTGCTAATGAGCTCTCTTCATATCGTCAATTCCCTCCCCCGTATTTCATTCAACCGTCAGATCTTTGCTTCACTTCGTCATTATAAGCATACGTCGCTCCCTTCCATCCTCATTTGAGTCTATCCCCTTTGAACTCAGGTGTTCCAACCACGATATTTATAACCGAAAGTACGTAGACGCTCTCTGCTACCCTTATCATCCTCGATATATCCCTCATGAGTACAATGAGTACCTGCTGGACGAGTTCCTCCTTCTCGTCGGGTTTCTTGTCCTTCATCATGAGTATTCCCCCCAATTGGAGTGCCTTCACAGGTCGATATCGCGCCGTGTCCGGCATCGTCAATGTCTTCAACTGGAGTCGGACGACTCGTCCCGGATTCTCGATCACGTGCGAATTCGGCTCCGGCTCCTTCTTCTCCTCCTAAAACAATTATATTACAAACAATGCTCTAAGCATATACGCAAAGTTTACATTTTTTAAACAGGAAAAAACACTTATCCGCTTCTATATCGCGCAAAAGACTAATACATCGTTCACCAAAATAATGTTGATGTCGAACCTTTTTCTCCTCTCCCTCCTTCTTTTCTTCCCCATCGACTTCCATCTTCTCTTCTTTCTTCTCTTCCCTCGCCTTCTTCTGTGCCTTCTTCTTGTTGGTTATGGACAACACGGCGGTCTCCACCTGAACAGAAGAACCATTTCGTGTTGACAGTATCGATGTGGGTTCCAATATGGTCAGAGATGATGACAAAATTCACTGGAAATGAAGGAACATTCCAGTCGGCGTGTATTCCTACGGTGCTTTCCTCACCTTCTCGTTCTCCTCCTTCTTCTTCTCCTCCAATGGTGGTGGATACGCGAAGAGCGACGCCTTCGCATTCGATCGGAATTCCATCTTCGGCATCTACAATAATAATTTATATACAATTGTAATAATAACTCGTTAACAAACTCTAAAAAGCACAACATTTTGATGCAAACAAGCCGTTCCACTCTCTACATGATCATACTTCTGTCTTGTAATAGAAAGACCAAGTTTTAAAGAGAATGCGATACCTCTAGATTCCTGTTGAGTCCAATGATGCAGGTCGGCTTGAATGCGAGTGAGAGACAGTGGATCATCGAGTGCCAGTACCAGTACTGGAGACCGACGAACATTCCGACGACTCCTCCCAGGTCAGGGTGGCCATTCCTGAGCACACGGTCATTATCAAACATCCAATAAGTGCCCCAAAGTTGGTATCAGACAGCTGTTTTTTGATATGACGAAGGTTTGCAATTCAAGCACAAGGTATCCTCTTACTCCTAGGCCCGTCCCCAGTTGCCCTGCCAGTTCCCTCTACGTGTCCCCTCTGTGTCCCTCTCCTCCACCTGTTATGGAGTGCGACGGTGAGGTTGCGTCCGCCGGCATCGATGATTCCCTGTGCGAGGATGGCTCCGAACTTGGTCATGGAGTCCTCTCCCTTCTCCGTTATCACCTTCGTCAAAGTCTTACGGAATTCGCCCACCTGAAAATGAAACAATCACCAACAACATACGTTTTCATCTCAATTGCATATTGTTATAATATTAGTGTCTTCGTTAAAGTTTGTAATTTTGCCAGAAAAAATCGTTGTGGTTACCTAAACCAATCATTCATTTTTAGCACAAAAGTCCGTGGTCCCTGAATATCGCATGCTCAAAGAAAGGTAATGTAACAGAAACAAGTAATTCATTACAAGAACCGGAATTCTTACAATTAGTTTCAAAGCACAAAGAACGATCATTGTCCATCTCGGACATGCGTCACACAATTCCATCACTACTAACACACCTGTCCCTTCGTTGCTCACCTTTGGAACCTCCCCCATAACGGAAACCCGTCTAATCATCCACATGCCCGAAATAGTAACAAAACATGCAACGATTTAAATAAAAGTGACGAAACTTGTGCTCAACACGCTATGATTGAAGTAGAGGCATATTTAGGAAAGCACAAACAAATTCATTCACATGGCAGGAATACAGTAGCACCTTGTCTCATTGGTCACCCGACACCTCAATACTTGCACATCAACTTTTCTCTTGCAGACTGCTCCCTACGTCAAGGCCGTTCTCGTGTATGCGTGTGGTCCACATAGACTGTAGTACACCAAGGGAACAAAGTAGTGTTATTTCCACCCCGTTCAACATGACACAGAATAGATTCTCACCAAGTCAAGAGGGCTATCAAAAGACAAGGAAACAGCTCGTCTCTTTCCTTTTCCTCTCCACTTGAGAACATATTGAAAATGAAAACGGTCAGAACGTGAAGCACGGTTTATATTAGAAGCGCCTTTAATAACGTGCGTAACCTAGAAATTCTATTACATTCGCCCGTTACTAGGAACATTGTTTTGTTATCCAGTTAACAAACCCATACATCCTTGGTTGACCCTTTTGCCCCGAGGGCGTCATATTTAACCTCTGCTTCCTTAAATACCCTCTTCTAATGTCCTTCTCCAACAGTTGTTTCTAGTGGTCGATGGCAGATCGTGTCTGGAGATACGAAGAGAGGTTCGTGAGTCCCATGGGAAACGACACGAAGAAGTTGTCATCCCAGTATCTCGCCTGTGCTAACAGAAAGTCTCCTCGCCCCACAACACTACTTCTTCACGTGTTCATATAACATATAGCTATAACATTAAACATTAATTCAACTAACTTTCGCAAACATCATTTGCTAATGATGAGGTTCTCATTCGACGTTAACTTCCTAAAGAACGAAAATAACAAAAAGAGCGTAATGTTTTGATAGCATTTTTCGAAGAAGTATTTGAATACTAGACAATATCCAGTTCTCAAAACGAATTACACTTGCATATGGAAAAGCTGCATCCTCCAAATCCGCCTTATTTTACATGGCACGTGACCAATCATTGGGAATCCCCTTCTTTCTTTCGCAAAATTATTATTCTCTCTTACTACGCATCGAAAGCGAACTTTTGTCTCGACCTTATTGTCTTGCATTTGCAATCGTCGACGACATCGGTCATTGAGGAGCCCAAGATTCAGGGGGAACCAAGTGTTGTACAAGTCTATAAACTTTGTGTTCGTATTCAAGTAAATATATAGATTATCAAAACATTAGAAACTTATTTAGTTAGTTCTAATTAGCGACAAAACTTCCTTTCCATCTTCGTTCGTCTTCCCAGTCCCTTTATCCTCAAAAGTCACTCACTCTTCCTCTTTTTCTGACAATCCTCTTTGTTTTCCCACATACAACAGTCTTTGGCGATAAACAATCCTTCCATGTTCCCTCTTCAAAAAGCGCCAAGATTTGTCCATAATCTGTGGCAGAAACCGGAAAGCGACGGGTGAAGCAGCATAGTAGATGAAATCCGACCAGCATTATCAAAATACGATACACACACATGCTGCATGCGGTTGGGTATACTATATCACATGTAGTCTTCAAGAAAAAAAAGAGACTACCCAGGAGTTGATGCTGACCTGCTGCTTCGTTCAATGACCATTAGGAGAGATTTGAATTCACTCCACAGACAAAACCGAAAGTTCGCGGTCGGTCTGCTTTTGTTTTGACCAAAACACAATGAGCCACAAAAAATGGCTTCCCCATAGTGATAAATATTAGTTTACCCAATATGCTGCTGCAACCTGCCCCGGCATGTTCACCATTTCAGCCCTTGCCCCCTTTTTTCAACTCCGTTTTCTTCTGAACAGCCAAGTCGTCTCAATTAAAATGTACACTGACAAAAGAAACAACCTCAAAGACCTTTTCGCCATGGACGACAATGGATGTACAGCACCAAATGGGGAGTGGGAAGGAGAGGAAGGAAGGATATGAAAAAGGAGGGGAAATCAAGAAGGAAGGAATTCTAGACTACTTTGATCGAAAAATGGAACAAAATGAGGAATATACTTGCAACACGAATAAAGGAGAGATTGCTCCCCGGGACCTAGTAAAACATGAAATTGCTCCACGTGCGAACAGCTATAGGATTTCAGTATGGAGTGATCCATGTTCAAACGAAAGCTTTGGCTTCTATCTTCATCTTTCCAGCATTGGCTTAATCCCCGAGTATCTGCTCGCTTCCGGATTCCTTACAAATGTGCGTGACACTTACAATTGTTACAAGAGAACATGAAAACCAGGAATGTGTTGTGATAACGATTTGTCAGTATAAGAAGGAGATAATGTGGTGTTGCTTTGAAAAGTGAGTGGATACCTTGGGGCAGACGGCTTCGGTCTGTTGGACATAGATGAAGGAGAGTGCGATGAGGACTCCCTGGCGGACGAAATTCTCCTTCGCGGAGAGAAGCGGCTCCAGAAGGGCGATCGCCTCCTGCAATACAACAATCAGTACAAACCATAAATGAGTGCAATAATCAGTTCTGATCGTCAGGTCTTCATCATAGCTACCTCCTTCGAACCACAAACCACCTAGCAAGGGATTGGTGCTCTTCGATCCCATTCCGGCTGGCATCTCATCCTCCTTCCCTCCCTCTCTCTCCATAATAATAATATACAATATAACCTTCCCCTTTTCCAAGCAGCACTTTTTTCTAATAAACCCCGAGTGTGTTGTTATTTCATTGAAAATGACGGCTTCTTTCTTCGCAGTCACGCTCCAGCAGACCAAATTGGTCAAATCCAAGAACAAATAGGATGACATCCACAATTAACGTTTTTGATAACGGTCTATCACTTCGTTTGTGAAGGAATTTACAATGCTGCTGCTCTGAACTTCAACCTTCAATCACAGACAATGTTTCGGAAACAACAAAATATTGACAACGTCAAAAAACCGAAAGCAAACATTGATGACACTTACAAAGTCGGCATTGCTGCATACGCCATAACTTTGCTGAACTATCAAGTAATATGTATGTGTGTATGTACGTAGTGACCACATTTGACGTACTCGTAATTCGAGACCCTCGCATATGAATCCCCGGTATGTTATCTCTCATCCTGTGGCAGACATGTCCAATTGTCTCGTTCATTCTCATGTTGTCCCATGCCATCAGCCTCCAATGTTTACAACACGACAACAGTCTCCTTCTGCATGTTCCCCATCAATTCCTATTCCAGTTAGCTACCATTTCTATGCTTCACGAGTTCTTCATCTATGCGCCTTCAAAATATCGTTTCATCAGCTATCTATGGAACATATCCATTAATGAATGTTTCATAGCTAGTCTTTGGGAACTTCTCGTTTCCAGCTACTGGGTGGATCGCATGTGTTTTCATAGTGATTGCATAGAGTCATAAGCACTCTTGAGCCTTGTAGCTTCCTGGTGATCCTACTGTTTATCGTCAACTGCACCTTATCTATAGTTTCACACCGAGATCGTACAAAATACAATACGTGGAAGTGGAGTTTAAACCGTCTACTTGGAAGACCCCTGATGATCCTTGCACAGTCTCTTTCCACTTCAGATCCCTTTCTTTGCCCATTCACCTCTTTCTTCTCACTTGTGAACAACGAATTCTCTTCTTCTTTTCTCGCGGTTCCCGAAGCGAAAACTGCTTTCGGGTTTACTACCGAAGAGGACTAATTTATGATAAGAGATAATGAGGGAAATGTGATGGCGGAAGAGGCGCCACCTGGCGCATTCCTGCACACAAACACACAAATGCACGCACATTTCAGGGCACTTGTAGTACTCATCAAACACCTCCTGCGGTTCCCAGAATACATACATCTATCACACCCCTTCATAACGTCAAAGACTATAATTTGGGATGGGCGGACTGTCGCTTCAATGTCGCAGAGCCGCATCGAGTAGATTTATGACCCCTCTTTATCGCAATTTGCTATTGGCAAATGAGATATTTTGATAACGTTCGGAATATTTTTTCGAATCATAGAGGGTGGAATCCAATTTATTTATCAACCCAAAAATAACATCCATATCAATTCCGTGGCCATAATCCCTGCAACATAATGTCAAACATTATCATTTCTAATCTAAGCCATCCTCGAATTTATCTTCGTTTCCTCCAACCCTTTTGTTCGAATGTTCGCAATATAAATAGCGAACCGTAGAGCAATACAGGAATTGGACGTGTAATAGGGCGGCATATTTTTGAAGCAGGTAACAATTGAAATCGGAAATTAGGTGAGTATTCGCCCACTGCACGGCATCCCAATTAGCCGTGCAACAGCTCTCCATTTGGGAGCTGCAGACGGGGGGGGGGGGAGTG
>JACMIJ010000240.1:0-10072 GCA_014805365.1 Koerneria luziae | reverse complement strand
CCCCCCTTTTCTCCGGAGGTCAAAAGGGACGAAGATGTGCAGCATCCACCCACACTACGGCAACAGCAAAAGTAGACTAATTGAACCCACCAATTACTATTTTGTCCTCCCTCAACAAAAAAAATTGAAAGGTGCAATGTGGTGGAATGGTCTAATCCAGAAACGCCAAAAGGGCATGACCAAGTTCACGAGGAAGCTCCAACTCTGAGCTGAGAACAGTAACCACAAGGAATCCTCGCCATGTATTCGTCCCCGACACTATGAGTTGGCCTCCGAGAATAATTCAGCTGCTTCTCAGGGTAACTGCTGTATCTCCCCATGGGGACAGGTGGAAGGTGGAAAGAGACGGCCGAGGAAACCGAAACATCACCACGCGTTCCCAATAGGGACTGGCACATAAACACGTAGTTTCAATGTGCACCAAGGAAACATAAACATCTGTTAGCTCCTTCAGGGAAACCACCTTCACTACCTTAACAGGCATATAATAAAATAACAATCACTAGAATGTATATTAGAAATCATTGTGAAATGAATGAGGCAAAGAAGAATAAGTGCCTATATCCCAATCGAATCACGTCTAGAATAATCTGAATAATCACTTTATCACCGTTCTCATCAGGAGGCGTTCGTCTCCACCCGAATATGCCCCCCCCCCCTGGCCCATCTCATACTCTTCATTGACCAATGAACAATTCCTTCTTCTTCAAGAAAGATAAGAGTAGAATGGAGATGCCCATACATTCCCAATTACATATCATCCGATCGGAATCCTGTCATCTCAATAAGTGCTTGCTTGTCCACTTGGTCATATCCTCATATCCACGCACCTTATATCCCGAGCCGGCGCACGCGATTCCGAGTGCCATGGCGGCTCCGTATCGGACGTGTCCGTTGAAGTGCTCGACCAGCATCCCCGTGTATGCCAGACATTGCTCCGGATCACTGCAAAGAAACGCAATTATCAACGAGAACACAATCGTCCTCCTGCTCATAATACAAACACAACCATCCAAAGTCCTACATGGCATCCACGTACAGAGAAGAAACATTTGCAGGAGAACAAGTATCAGCCAGCAGTTGGACAACTCCCAGGATATCATCGAGTGAAAGAAGAGACAAATAAGTCGTCCAAACAAGAACAAGACAAGCTATTCAAATGGACAACTGTGTTGGGGTGCACTCTGGCATTGAGAGGGGATCAGACACGGGAGATGGTGGAGGTGTTCCCTCCTCTCCTCCTCCTCTTCTTCGTTCGTCGTCGGGGCACACGCTGGGATGGGCGGAGTCAGCGCGACGGCACACAAGTGTGCGCCCCCCGTGCCGGCCCTTTCCTCAACAATGTCCATGCCCAGTTCGAACCATCCGCCAAGCTACTCCTAACAATCATCTCACATAAGGTATGTACACAGTAGCATATCCACCTGGCAAGCCGATGTTGTCTTCATTCGCTTCCAATTGCCATGTACTCCCTTTTGCGCAATTGAAACACACTCTGCCCAGTCTACCAATAACCACTGAGTTATAAGCTATACCAGTTGCATCATCTGAAACACTTTGGCACTGACTTCGAAAGAACACAGGATAACTGAGTCAGCTCTGTTCATAGAGGCGGTACACGAGGGGATATTGTGTTGTCTCATGTTGTCGTGTGTTGCATACAGTGTTGTGTGTTCAGAGATGTCATCGATTGAGGGGGTGACGGTGGTGTTGTCCTCCGTCGCCTCCACGGTCCCTCCGATGGTCGTCGACCTCCTTCTCAGAGATGGCGGTCTCACAAACTACACCACCGGCGGCGCCCACACTGCCGGCCCGCCCAGTTTGGGCATTAGGTTAGTACTCTCCAAGAAGATAGTGTTGTATGTGTAACGGTTCTTGCACTGCATTCAATTGACGTTGGCAAAAACATTCGTCTAGTCAGTCAAAAGAAATGCAATAGTACACAAAGATAGTGAAAAGAGCACTAACCTTGTCATAAGGTGCCGACAAACATCAGGTATGAGCAGACTATTCAAATATGCCGACCACTTGATCATCTTCCCCATAACTATATTTCGGTTCCTATTCTTAGCGCCTCAAAACGTTGTCACTCTAGACGGCTCTTCTCGACCAGACGTGCAATGTAGGGGAGAAGCATTCGAAAAACACCGTCACAGTCTCTTTCGCAATTCATTTGTTTTGTGGAAATATGTCAAGCCCAAACGTTTGTTGGGTAAAAGATATTGTGATTCGAGTTGAATGTTCTTTTCAGTTATGGCCATACTCGTCACACATTCAACGCGTTGGCCCTGTTGCTCCTTCCACTTCTGTGTTTCGTCGGTTTGGTCGGCAACGCCTTTGTGTGCGTGGCCATCGCCACTGACCGTCGTCTCCAGAACGTCACCAACTATTTCCTCTTCTCGCTGGCACTCGCCGATCTCCTCGTCTGTTGCATTGTCATGCCAATGAGTATCATCGTCGAAGTGAAACAAGGCAAGTGGAGGGAAAAAGAGAAAAGGGAAGAAACGACAGCAGAAGGGGACTCCCCTACCCAAGTAGGTGACACATCCAAATGGGATGGCTCATCTTAGAACTTCAAAAAGGCATCCCCCTCCCTCAATGCATCCTGCTTGATTATGACATCGGAGCAGCGCATCTCTGCACCCGAGTTGCCAAATTGAAAGCATAACAACATAGGAGGAAAGGAGGGAGAATAATAATATCCAGAGAGTCGTCCATCGTCGCTCCCCTTTTCGCCGTTCCTCACTCTCTCCCTCTCCCTCTCTCTCTCTCCATCTAAGGTGGAATCACTCTACTTGAATATCCGCCATGCTCTCCATGTCCTCGGCAGGCAGACGACATTAACTCATAAAACAGATGCTACTCAGTAGGAAAAAGGCGAAATGGCCTTGTGATTTATTCACCGAGTGATGAGTAGCGGAGGAACATCGACAGGGATGGCATCATTGTCCATGTGTCCCCAATCCGCAACATTCTGCATCTGGCATTTCTCCCTTCTCTCTGAGTGTGCCTTGTGCATTTTGGTGCATTCCTTATGCCGATGGACCTTACATTAGGCATTAATTGAATCTGTGTGCATCTCTTGCAGACATCTTTCCCTGCATCTTCAATGTTCTTCTAATTTCAGGAGTGTGGACATGGTCATTCCACGTGTGTCTCTTGTACGTCTACGCAGACGTGTTTCTGTGTTCGGCGTCGATTGTGCACATGAGCGTCATCTCCCTGGACAGATACCTCGGTATCTCGCAGCCATTGAAGACGAGGAACAAGAGCAAGACGGCCATCATCATAAAGATCGTCCTCGTCTGGCTGATCACCATCCTCATTTCTTCTCCACTCGCCATCGCCGCCTTTCGCGATCCAACCAACGTGCTCCAGAATGAGCAGTGCATGGTGCACAACAGATACTATATGATCTACGGTTCCACTCTTAGTTTTCTAATTCCCTTCTTCATCATGGCCATCACATATGTGCGGACGACCAATCTGCTGAACAAGCAGGCGAATGTTCTCAGTCAGAGCACGAAGGAGAAGGGCGGCGGACTGAGACGCGCGATGCCGGCCAAGCGGATCAACTCGCGGAAGGAGTCGGGGACGAGCAGCTCCAAGCCGAGTACGGCCAGCTATCCACCGGCTGTCGGCTGGCAGGGAAAGGCGGCCAACAATGCGAATGCGTACCGAGCCATCCAAGCAGCCAACGAGGAACAGATGCATGTGAGAATGTGCTCATTTATCATGTCTTCGTCTTCCAGAAACACTCGTCGATGCACCGCTGGCGGAGTCGGACCTCCACGTACTTCTCGTCGCTCGTCACCAGAGTGAGTCGGCGTAGTTCCCTACAGTCCACGAATCAGGTTTGTTGTCCCGGTCTCATGTTGCTTTCCTACTCGTGATAGCATAATCCCAATGTACCCAATAGCACATATTTGTTTCTGCATCGAGGAACCTCTGTGTTTTTGGTTGGAGGCGTCTTCGCCGGTATTCCCGTATTCGGTTGCCTAGAGCTGGTCATTACCGATTTTGTTTTGAAATGCGATCCAAGACCACAAAATGTGTGTGCTCGTTTCAGGAGTTGTTGTCGGAGCACAAGGCAACCCGGGTGCTGGCCGTCGTCTTCGTATGTTTCTTCATCTGCTGGACACCGTTTTTCGCCGCAAATTTCGTCAACGGCTTCTGCGGGTTGATGTGTACGCTGCCGCCGTGGCTGGGCTCACTCTTCCTGTGGCTCGGCTACGTTTCCAGTACCATCAACCCCATCATCTATACTATCTTCAACAAGCGTTTTCGCCAGGCGTTCATTCGAATTCTTCGTGGTCGCTGCCTTCGTGGTCGACGTGATCTGAGCAGTCACTATTCGCGGACGCACACCATTCTGCCCGACACATAGTAAGTGCTTTCTGTTCCACGAGAGAATAGACTTTGCCCGGTGTTCGCTATTCCGATTGAGTGCCGTTAAGAGGTGTTTTCTACACTGCGGCCGCCATTTTATTCTCTTCACACCTTATATGCGTCTGTTAGACGCACAATTGGCGCCGACCAATTTCTCTTCCATTATCCATTCATAGTCGTCTATGCTATTCAACTTTCAATTGGCGAAATTCCCGGCGCCTCTTAGCCATTTCTTCGTGATCAAATCAACAAGTGCCTAGTAGTAGGTGGGCATCCGTTTCGCGCCGTTCGGGTGGCCAAACATATGGGTGCCACCTTCCATACAAAACAAATCGAACCGTTTTTGTGTTGCATTCGGATCGAATTACCCTTCTTGCCTGTGTGTATTTGCTCATTCGAACAACAACAGTCCATGCTATCATCTCAATTGTGTACCTGGACGATTACCCTCACGGATGCACGGACCGTCTCGTGTAGTCCAGGGACCAATCATCCCGGCTTCCGCGTACACAATTAGATTAACCTTTGGAACTACAAACCGAAACTGTACTGCGACCTTCCCTGTCTCCTACCGAACACTCAAATATAGTACTTTGCAAACTGGGCATGGGACAACAACTTGCACATGCTAGACTTTTTGTCACCTCTCGTTTACTTTCACGTCCTTTGCACTCAGGTTCAACCTAACTTGCTATGTTCCGGATGAGCCATGTATGTCTCATCAGGCCTCTCCTCGTGTCTCATAATTGTCTCTGCTCAATTACACGACCACAATCTGGTGGTGGTGCCCCCGTAGCAACTGACAGCCGCGACAGTCCCAGCCTGCCCCCACGTGTCACATCCAATCATCGCCAATTCGTGTAGCGGCCCCCGAGATTGCCGCCCGTGGCTTCTTATAAGGGCGATTCCGGCAGTCCGCTGAGAGCAGCCGGCCAGCCGGGGAAGGCACGCGAACAGAAACAATGCCTCAATAGATAATAGCCACCCGGATAGGAGATTTCCCACGGTATTTGCATGTTTTCACCACTGGCCATCCCGTAGCTACATTCATTTTTCGACGTTCTTATAAAGCACGAGCAACATAACAATGCCGGCGGAGTGAATGCAATTTTCTTTGCACGGCTTCCTCTAATAAGAAGGGCGCCTGGAGCATATTAGAGCAAACATGTAGCACAATTCTTGGTTCGACCAAGAGATAATATTGCGATTGCAGTTCGATCTACGATCGGACACTGATCCGTGAGGAGAATGGAGACGGACCGAGGAGCAAGACATCGGAGAACGGGGTGGCCAAGAGTGTCTTCTTCGACGACGAGGGATGGGTGCGGAAGAAGGATTCGACCACCTCGCGCACACCCGCACTCAAGCACAAATCGGTCAGCAACACTCATTCCCGCACCTCATTTTCCCCCGCCTTTTGTGTCATTCAAAATCGCCCCGAGAGCAGTTGAAGAATGCATCATATTTTGTATAACAAATGTCTTCTCCGAAAAATCAGAGATGTCCATCCATGATCAAGACCGCAGAGTCACTTTAGGTGCACTCCGAAGCTTATTTATGTTCACACGTTGGGTATTGCTTGCAGAACGGCGGAATCATTCGTCGTGGGACCCTGGAGGATGACGAGGACGACGTGACCTCGATGGTATTGCCGTATCCCGAACATCGACTCTACCACGAGTACGATGGTAAGTGTCTCTTCACTGTGCACAAGTGGCCCTTCTCCTCATAGACATTCGTCCACTCATCTTCACCTCCACCTCCCGTCTCTGTTCACCGGATGCCATGATAGACGGACTCACTCTCAAGAGATCGTTCACCAGCAACCTCGTCTCGCCCGAGGCGCGACCGCTCCTCCACAACACCAAGCGAGGAATGGCTTCAGGTGAGTCTTATTCGATCACATATGAAACCATTTCATCAATGTCGACGTGATAACCCTTATATAGCAGTCCATTCAATCTTCGTTCGATGATGGTTACATAAACAAAGGTTTCCAAATCAAGGCGAAATTTCCCCAACCATAATGTAGGGAACTCTTCTTGGCAGAGCCGAGGAGCAAATTGGTGGTGCCCATCGTAGGGGAGCAACTCGGTTATAGACCAGGCGTGACTACTCTTTACTATGCAGGATATGAATGTGTGCAACAACAACAAACATTCTTTCTTGTAGAGTCGAACGTGACTCGTGGTGGGCAGTCGACGCGATGTCTACTCGACTCGTCACCTGAGGAGGTCCTTTCGACTTCTCCCCATCTCACGTTGATTGGAAGTGGTCCGAATGGTGATTCGTACAAGGAGACTTTCCTCTAGTGCACGCATGGACCGGGATCCTTGATCCGAGGATAACTGATCGGGGAGATTCCCCAGTACCGTGTGCCTTGTCGATGTGCGCTCTAATCCAGATCGGTTCGTCTTTCATGCTGTGTGTATATTCTTCTGCTCTTCTATTCAATTATCATTGCCTTCCGACCAGGGTGCTCTCCTTTTTTGTTGTTTGTTGCCGGTCTTCTTCCGTACACGGGTTGCCCTCTTTTCTCCAATAAGCGTCTTCTGCCCCTCCTCTCTACCTGTACAACTGACTGTGTGTGATACGATGTGTGTATAGTATGGAACGGGTAAAAGTGTTCTCCGACTACGGTTTGTTTCTGTTGCATCGGCAGTTGGTCGTTGCCACCTTGTTCCTCCTCTAATGTAGTTGTGCAGATTGGCGCTTCCCGAATACATGTGGAAAGGCGTTGGGAGAGCACCGATAGAAGGGCGACGAAAATACAAAAATTGTCTATTTACAGCGCACAAAAACCTACATGATTCAAGCAATTCGTTATTGCCACTGACAATCGGCGCCTTACAAACGGTAGCATGCGGATGCGGCCTCCCTATGCGGTCCGTATATACAATATAGCGTAATGTGCACGTGCGCACGGCATTCCACGGCCTTCTCGTCCGGGTGTCCGCATGGTTCGCGTGGTCAGTTCATCGCATTCTCCACGGGGAATCACGTGAATCCCCCGTCACCCCCGCCATGCATACGAGATCTCCGTCACACGCTGCGTGTGCACCGGAACGCCGTGGTGGGAAACCCCGACCATCCCACGAAGGAGAGTGACCCGGGATAGGAATAGCAGTCGAGGGGACGTGAATAGCCATGACGGGAAAGACCGAGGGAAACTCAAGAAATAACAATATGCGGAGGGCAGAATCACATGTTGAGGGATTGATAGAAGATTGTATGATAGGAAAGAAAGATATGGGCATATCAAGGGAACAAGGGATAATCCATAAGATACACACAAAGGACAACTACAAAGAAACGAAACGTACTTGGAGAGGACGAATCCGATGCCGATGACCGCCCATCGCTTCACGTCGTTGTTCGGATCAGAGGCCACAAAGGACAGCAGACGACGAACCTGCAAAATATTACTTTTTTTTCAAAAGTTTTTTTCATATTTTCAAACGTATATTGTTGAAATCACTTTGTTCGTTGTAATCTATTGGAATGCTTGGAATTATCATATAAAGCAATAAGTAACCTATTATAGCTTTAAGGAACCGAGAATACCCGACACCATACACGTTGCATCAAGAACTTCCATTTATGTAAACTCGCTTGGGAGGACATCGTTTCTGTGCAATGTCATTCTATTGCTGTGCATATGAGAGGAGGTCATCTCACTCTAGAAATACCCCAAATAAGCGAGCAGATATATATAGCACCGGCAAAACGAGGGCAAACTAGAAATCAGTTCCTTCGAAATTCATTTTGATAGTCAATTGAGGGACGAGAGTTCTGACACGCTTACAATTAGTACAAATTAGGAGGAGCAGACAACAGTAAAGTGTCGATCACATGTTACTCATACTATAATATTAATGTATGACTTCGATGCGGATGCTTTTCTTCTTCATGTTAACATTTTGAACACTTTCACTTAGGACAGACATGTGTGTATGTGTGTTTGTGTGTTTTTGTCCGTCATGAATACAATCGCCAAGCACAATCTACCCAAGTGAAATTCAACACGAGTTCAACGAATGTGTAGACGAACATGAGAGTGTGAACTACCATGAAGAGTATGCCACCCCCCCCCCCTGGCCCACGCTACGTTCAAAATTCGATCACAGAAACAGAAGCCTCAGAGATTGTTATGAGGAAACTAATACATTTAAGACTCCAAAAAACTGGCGAAAGGATAGCCAGATTGTAGCCGAGATGAGTGAAAAAGTGGATAACGTGTTTAGTCAAGAAACGTTCCCCGCTTAAGGGAAAGAAATGTACTCTACACTCCTTATGGGGGTTTCCCGCTCCGGCCAAGCAAGCATGGTCCAATACGCATTGTCACAATTGTGGATCATCATTTGTGGCAATTCACATGACAAGAAGTTACACATAATGCTCAGATAGGGCACCAGGCAATAGACATTGACTCATGGAATGTGTTATATCTTGATTTTGTAGAGAGCGTATAGAGGAGAGCCCCGACTGCACTATTAGACCCATTTTTTTTGTTAAAAAAGTGTTCAGCCACTAAAGCAGTGCCAACCACTCATAATTTGGAAGACGAATCGGAACAAACCACAGAAGCATTGCCGGTTCCCGCATACGCCATTGCGAGCACACACACTCCGGTCTGTCGCATCACCACACTTCCTTGGTTGTTCAACAACTGATCCACCCACTCACGACACGCGTCTTGACGACCTGCACGACGGTCCATTACAAACTATCAAACTGTTTTCGAATAGTTACTTCAGTAGAGAAGATAAATATGGTTGATATTACTGCAGTATCTCAAAAATAATAACCGATACAACAAAACTGAGAAGTGTCTCCAATTCCTGGAGAGTAACGAACCATAAGCAAGAAGGGCGATTCCGGTGCGGAGACCACGTTGGATCTTATCGTGAGCCGTCTCCGACATGTACTTCACCATCTCCTGCAGAACATTCTCGTTAACTCGCTAATCGTGTACAATGGCAACCATATCACACAACCCAAACATCTCAAGCAGCACTCTCATATTGTCAGTACTGCTCCATTGAGCAAAAAACAAAAGAAAATGAAGCTGGCCTGATAAGCATCCTGATTGAGTGACCCGACATGGACGAGTCCCATCGCCGTTCCCGCTCCTTCGCCAGTCACCGCGTCATCCAGGAACAGAATCTCACGGATCTGCGTGAAGATCTGGAACACAAATAGCAAATCCCAGATAAATAATACAGACAACTGATACAGAATTCATTTAGTCATTTCATGACATAAAGATCTTGTCACAAACACTGCTTTCTACTATCCACACCGTACATCTTCACTGTGAGTTCCCATGGCTGCCAATCCGAGTCCGAGACATGCTCCGTGTCGAACAGCCGCTGTCTGGGCAGCCGTCAGCTGATCTCGCAGATACTTCACCACATCCTTGTTGCCGTGATTAGCATGGATCAATCCTGAACATTAACAATAAATTTGAAGTAAAAAAACAAAAAGCTATATCGAATCGTATCTTGTTCCTACTCCCAAGAACAGGAGCTCTGCAACAGAAAAGAAAGCAGCTGCCTTCACTTACTGTAGAAGAATGAACGAAGACAACCCAAATCTATTGGGCCCAGCGTAGCTGGCCGCCGAAGGCGGCCGCTACGCTGGGCCTGATTTGGCTTTCAATCGCCTGTTTGGCCAGGGGTGT
>JACMIJ010000239.1:0-24251 GCA_014805365.1 Koerneria luziae | reverse complement strand
GTATGTACCATCAAATATTGATGTTATTACATGATATTATAACAGGAATACGTTCTCAAACAGTAAGTACTCGCTCATCCACTGCTTCTTGTGCTTCTGCAGTACCTGGTCGTTGATGTCCTTGAGGTTGTCCTTATCCCAGATGGGTTGGTAACACAATTCTCGTGTCGAGACCCATGCGATTTTAATGCCGGTTCGTATAACTTCGTCTTCGTTGAAAGTGTTTCTTGTGATACGTTGCAGTGAGCGACGGAGCACCTCCGTTCCCACCTGAAAAAGTTGATGTTATTCAACTTTGCGATTAAAATTGCCAGTGCTATTTTTGGCGTGTTCCTCGACTAAGGACTGTATATTTGAAATGAACGATTATCAATAACTCGATCGTGCGTCTCGAACACTTTTGATCCGATTTGTGCAATGTGTTGCAAATGAGTAATTGTTACTCTGAACGGGCCCACATATTCTGTGGTACAAACCTTCTGAGTGAACTCCGGGAATGTGACATTCCGTTCTTTGATGACGTTGAGCCATTTCTGAAAAGAGAAATGGTTGATCACTTCCCTGTCAATAGTCTGTCTACTTTCCTCTTCTCACTGATATCGAGAGAGAGAAAGTGGCTGGCCAGTGATACTCTCACTTGCACCGCCAACAAACTGTGGAAATTGTGATCATTTAGACCCCTGTCGAGAGAGTCATACGATACACGATATTCACACGTTCAATATGTAACTTTTTGGCTTTCACATAGAATTTTAAGTTTTATTGATAAAGCCTATCCATAGAAGAGTGACCTATCGCAATGTGCTCGCTCACCTTGGCCGTTGCGCGCTTGCCGGCGAAGCGCGGAAGATGCCCGAAGACCTGTATTGTTCGAGCCGTTCCATGTGCCGTCGTCTCTCGTTCCACACTATTAAACGTTGCTACCATATCATAAGCTTCCATGACTAAATGGAAATCCCAGGGCGACTTGAGGAACGTGTCACGGTCGGTCATATTGGCAAGGTTCTCCTGAAACGAAAGAATGAGATGAGAACAGTGTCAGATGCGCTGAGAGATTGCCTCGAATCATAAAACGGTTCAACACTTTCAACTATTGAGTGCGAAAGTAGTTGTGAGTTTTCTTTCAATTCTCCGACTGGGAATGTACAGCATTTCTGTTCGTGCATAGTTATGTCGAAACCGTACGTCGACAATTGCGTCGAATGCTGCGGTGCTGTCGGAGTCGTTGTAGGAGAAGTGGGACAACGCCTGGAAAAGGGGGATTCTTGTTTCAAGAACTACATCTAGCCGAAATGTGCACTCTAACAACCACTTTCATTCGTGTATTTATTCCCTCTACAAATGTTGTACATTATTACTAAAAACAGATGTAAAAACAAAAAAAGGGCAATATCTAAAACTGTCTCATGTGCAATTGTAGGAATTTGTACCTGTGGCTTGCTCATGCAGAATGTGATATTTGGCATGCTCATGGAGTCGTTGAAGACCATGTTGATGTCGGATTGTTTCGGGTCTCCAGCATACTCCACTATCTGGAAAGCGAAACTTATTTCAAGTTATTGAAGGGATTCCAAAATTCGATTGTTGTGCGCATTAAATTGACACATTGATACTCGGGTGTTTCGTTGGTAGCACAATTGTTGTTATTTTTATACTCCGTTCATTAAAAAAAGGCAAAGTTGGATGTTTTTTAACATGTTTTGCAAATAAAGCTG
Organism: Koerneria luziae; assembly: GCA_014805365.1. Taxonomy (NCBI): domain Eukaryota; kingdom Metazoa; phylum Nematoda; class Chromadorea; order Rhabditida; family Neodiplogasteridae; genus Koerneria; species Koerneria luziae. The sequence continues at coordinate 22,536 of JACMIJ010000239.1, read as the reverse complement.
ACAATCTGCGTTCATCCTACGTGTCCGTTACTGTTCCCTTTTTCGGCCGTACTTGTTAGTTTTGATGAACGAGTGAGGGGACACACGGTGAATGTGCATGTTGTTCTCTCCCCTCGTCATCACTTGATTAGCTTGTGGTTGGCCGCGATTTGTACTCAACTCTGCCATTCAATGATAATGTCATCATCAACAGATGTCACAGAATCACTCATGTGAAATTACTCGACCCAACATGTTGATCAACTCTGTCTTGTGATAATGTAGAGGGGAACTGTGTTCAAATAGCGCATCCTTGTTGTATTGTCAAAGCTGGGTTGTTGCTGCGAATCAGTTATCCTGTCCAGCCACGGATCATAGTAAACACAGCCTGAGGGCGATCACCTACACGATGCTATCACAACACATGCAGTCGCCGGGAACAAAGCTCTGTGCATGGCTGTTACATCACCGATGTCCGGGCTAAGCGGACGGCTGATTAATCCAAGAAATGTGTACCTGAGGTGACATTGTTTTATGTTGGCTAGGGAGAAGCGCCTGTTGCAATATGAAAACAGCAGACAAAATCTATCTTTGACAACAAATTAGCGAAGATGACGCTAACAAAATGCCTGACTAGGGTGCATCACTGGTAGGCTAGGAACTGTTGGTCAGAAGAAAACATTTACATACAGACATAGACTTGATAACCACTAAACACCAGCGTATCTTCTTGGTATCATGGACTGCTTATGTTTTTGACTGATCTTGGTCATAACTAAGTCAAGCCTAAAGGTGGTTTGTGTGTACAATCACCTGTGCACCGTGTGGGGGCATTCTGGTGACCTCTCGGCCGTTCATGCCATTCCACATCTAATGGCGTCCGCTGACCTTGTGCTCTCCCCTGATTCCCTCTTTTCCGTCCTAATCTCAAATTCCTCCTAATGTTGTGTATGTGTGAAGTCCTCCTCATAAATATCAGGACCATTTTTCTACAGAAACAATCATCGCCAACTAGTTTTGTGCGGTTTTCGGGAACTTTTACTATCAATAAGGGAGTTTCTCAGTTGATGAGGAAGTTGGAAATAGAGACGAATACGATACGAGTTTTTGCGGTATGATAGTCTTGGTAGATACGTATTTACATTTGGTAAGGTTATCATGGCGAAGCACCAAGAGTACCCATTTGTACCAACAGTATGCATTATGGCAATGAGAATCAACAATTTGATGGCACAGGTAATTGCAATGAGAAAACAGCGTGAAAGTGAAAACAAGCATGAAAACTGACCAAATCAACCAAGTCACGAATGGTGAGGACGGCCAACACGACGATGATGAAGATGAAAGCCCATTTCTTGAACTTCTCTCCGAAAAAGGCTTCCTGAAACCGAGATCATGCATGTAGTGCAAATGACTAGTTGTACCCAATATACTGTAATGTTGCGTTACGGTAATAACTATACAGTAAATATGAAATAATAAGCACCTTGCATGAGGGCGTCTTATTCTTGAATCGATGCCGCCTCTCATGATGGTGATCCTCGTCGTCGTACCGGGAATCCGGAGGCATCCTGAAAAAAAGGGTAAAACGAAACGACACGGTGGCTTTATGTTTCACGACGAATGTATAGTCTCTTCTTCTTAAAGCAAGGTTTCTAATCAACGTTACTGTAGCTGAAAGAGAGATGTAATGGTTGTAAAGGGCAATTATCTCTACAAGGTACTGTAACTGCGATAATGAGGTATTGTGGACCAAATGGTTACGGTAAGGGCTTAAGAAGTGGGGCCGGTAGAGTACGGTGACGAGAAAGGCTGATGAGTGACTGTGGTCGACTCTCCCCGCCTCTGATCTTCCTTCCCCTCCTCTTCTTACTCGTCTTACTTTTACTTCAAAGTTCTCCTTCGCGGTACGACTCGGAATGGCGAAAAACCGGTTCCGCTACCAACCCGCAACCGCAATGTTTCACCGAATACTGATAAGAAGATTCTGGGTAATGAGTAGAGGAAAGTAAAGACTTTGAGTGGTTGCACGAGGGTACTGGTAAATTACAATAGTTTTATGGTTAATGATGAGTTTGTTTTGTTTTCTGGCGCAATCGGTGCTTATACAGCGGTAGTATTGTTGGGTTTAGTTTTTACGGATAAGTTTTTTTCAGGATTGCTAAGCAGTGAGGTCAATAAGCAATTGTGTTGTATTGCGTTATGTACAACATTTAAAGAAGAGCCTAAATTAATCAAACCTCATACTCTAGTTTATGAAATAGCAGAAAGTATGGCATGTCTAAATTATGTCTTTTTAAAATACATATTTTTATTAATGATAGATATCCTTGTCGCTACTATAGAAGATATAAACGTCTAATGTCAGTTCCTGCTCGTGCTCTAGTTTCTATAACAGATAAATTTGTAAAGTTTGCTATCGCAAGAGAAAGTCTGAGCTTTGAAGATGGGCTGTTTTGACAGGCTGTGAAGAGAGCGAGGGAGGTGACGGGTGTAGAAAAAGTATAGGCCGCAACTGTTATAGTGTTTTTTGACAGCCAAGTTTTAGCAATAAGGTAACAGTTATTGGCAATAAAACCGAAATTCTGTACTTCTGATCTAGTAAGTAATTTGCAAAAAAATATTTTGTTGTTTTGAAAGAAACACAATTCCTATCATTGTTCTAATGAGGACAAAGAGTATGTGTGAGGGGGCGGGAGAAGGGGGGGGCGCCTTATTGTACGGGTGGTCGCTCACCTCATGGCTGCTAATAAGTGGAGCATCGCGGTGGGCCGTCGTACTCATCCACATCAGCAGCACAAAAAATGAAGAAGCGGCGAACACAACAGTTGTCGCCGTCCCTCTCTCTCTCCCTCCATAGAAAGTGCATGGGACAACAACTGACCAGAACCCATTGCACTTTTAAATGTGTAACCATATCCATGCCCTGCTTCACACCTCGCTGTCATAAAGAGAAGCTATGATGTTGTTCGGCTTTGAACGTATAGCCTACAGTATACCGCAGAGCCATTATGTACACAGAAAACACTCGAAAATATTCTGGTGCAATTGCACTGTTCTTCCTGTACGCTTGTTGAGTGTTTTTCGGAAATGGGTGAATTAGAAGTAATTTAACAAGTGTTTTGTGTAGTGGGCAATGAGTAATACTGCACTATTGAGATTGCCACCCAAAAGAGGCCCTAATGTCCTTATTGTGCTATCTAAGGTATTATTTATTGTTAGAAACAGTACTTTGTTCTCTAACCAGGTAAAAACATAATGAGCTTTGATTTTTGTTCTGAATATTGGTCGTTCAGTGCATCGCAGAATCTGTGCTCTGTGTTGGCGGATCCGCGGAGGAGTCGAACTGACACGTCGACGTTTTTCACCCGGCATTGGGGTATGCACATGCTGTAACTTTCTATTATAATTGTGATTAGTTAGAGATATTGTATTGTTGTAAGTTGATCTTGTGTTCTTTACTGCGTATGCGAGTGTTACTTCGAGTGAACTGTTGTGTGATGGAACTCATCTTCTGTAGTCGAGGGCGTATGCTCTGTGCATCTTGCTATTACTTCTCTTTAGGTGATACGTTCACTCCGAGTGCGGTGGTGCCTCCCTCACCGTTCCTTCCCTCCTTCCAGTCGAATTCGGCAAAAGCGCATCTGGAGAAGACCATCAAGGTACGGTAACTGAAAGAACAATGTTGAAGTTGTTTATAAGATATTCTCGGTTAACCAGTTTCTGGTTTTTTGGAACATGTATTGGCAGTTTGTTATCAATTAATTGTTTTTAGTTATCAAAGAAGCTCGCGCAGAATCAATCGAAGGGTGGATCGCGACGGAATGCCGTGGACGACACGAGAACCGATGTTGGAGATATCCCTGCGGTATGGTATTTCCAAGCAGCTTGTTCTGTGTTTCATAAAAAATGTGAGGTTGGGTGTTTCAAAGGTGAGCAGGCTAACCTCGAAATGATATTTAACGGCTACTCAAGATGTATGGGATATTTTTCATTGGGTTTTAAAAATTTTTTACTTTACAGTTAGGAAACATGCCATTTTTGTTCAGTTGTTCGTGTCGGACTCATTCGATCTGTCGAAGACGCACACCTTCACGGCCGTCTTCTGTCACCCAACATCAGAGGATCCACTCGTATCCACCCTCTTTCCTACCACCAAACGAGGTACAATACAATACATCCAACTGCTTTCTTTTGTATTTTGCTGTTACTAGGCGACCTAGAAGGCTGTAGGATATTAACGTGTTTATCACATGAACTAGTTGATCTTCAAGACAGTGATTTTGTTTTGTACAGCGTATATTTGTTCAAAGTTGCAGTTGTGACGAAGAACCCGTTCGAAACTCCGTCGACGAATCCATTCGATTCGGAGGAGTGGAGGGACAACGAGGAGTTGAAGAGCAGACTGGAGGTATGGAGGGACAGCATTTTATCGTTTATTAGTTATTGTTGGTGCTCTGTGTATTGTTGCAATGCTACTGGACGGAATCGTCGGGAATCGATGGCCTACTGTACTATTTTTGGCGCTGCTGCATTAGTCGGAAAGTTGAAGCCGCAATGTTATTATGCAAGTGGAGTGTGTGTTTCTCTCTCTTCGTAGTCTTGAAAATTTAGTAACAATAGTAACGATATTGACGTTATGTTTTAAAAATGAACTATATGCAGTTAATTTTTTTTTATTAAATTATTGGGATTTTCTCCAATAAAGTATGCAAATCTTAAGATTCTGCACGATACGGTGGACTCTCGATTGGCAGCGAAGTTGCATGTGAAAACAGACGCATTCTTCCGCATCGTCAATTCATACGGTGCCCTCCAGGCAGAGATATCCGAGGCCATGGTGCACATCAATGAGATACGGTAAATGAGGGGCTGAAAAACGCTTAGATTCATTTTTCCCGAGATATTTCATTTACTAATCCGCTGTTTCTATACTTTTCCATTTAAGAAGTACTGGTCTTTTAGCCTAGTCGTTTTGTTAGTTATGGCTTAAAGTTTAAGATAGCCTACAAATTTATTTTAAAATAAACAGGCATTCGCATCCCGAATTGTATTTGTGATCAAGTCACCCTGATTCAGGAACAATCTACGAGTCGCCTCGAGTTGCATTTGTACGCAAACGAGTCGTTTGATACGGGCGCATGAGTTGCGGGAGAAAAAGCAACGGCTACTGTCCAAACTGCATGTAAGCACTCGAAAACTTAAGCAGTGAACATTGATCACACTGTGTTTTTATCCCCAAAGCACCAAAGGCGGGAAAATATAGCGTGCCGGTGTATGTGCTATTGCATACTGTTATTTGCATCTTGCAGGACATCAGCTGTCTGCGTGCGGCCTCCTCGACGGTGCAGTCGCTGCTCTCCCAGTATGACTACCCCCGGGCACTCGAGTGCATTGAGATATCACAGGAGGCGCTCTCCCAACACTTCTCTACTATTACGGCATTCCGGTTGGTTCTTGGTGACGAAGCAGCTTTCTATGCCGAAATAGGAATTTCAAGAGGCATTTCCATAATATTAGATTATCGTCAAATCTCATTGTTAGAGGTTTACGACTGTATTTGTAAATACAATGATGATAGGATTCTTTTCTAACAGTTCTTTGTAAAAGTAACTTATTGTTGATGCGCTCTTACAACTTGTTGTTGCGCAGGCACATGAATGCGCAATTGGCGGAACACCAGACGACGGTGAACAATCTGATGAAGGAGAGATTCGACGAGATCATCCAAAGGGAATTCGGATTGCGCGCCAACGAACCCGGACAGATTGTACTCGAGGTTCGTCTATATCATTCTGTTTACAAGTAGAATACATCTTTGTCTTTCATATTGTTTATCCAACCTGGGAAGCATGAGTTTTTTAATATAGGAAATGGTTTATAATATAGGAAATGCAGCACAGACTATCACATGCTTCAAACGTCCAGCTCAGTGTCTGGCCTTGAAGTATGTGCTCTGTCATGATGATGACATGTTCTTCCAGGGCGACATCGTTTCTCTGTTGATCGGTCTCTTCAAACTGCGTACATTCAACGTGTTCTACAAGTTGAAGCTGTTGATTCCCGAAGTGACGAAGACAATTCTCCGGAAGACCGTCAAGGATGTCATTGTCGAGAAAGGCGGAGATCTATCTTTACTCGAGTTGGTCTTTTTTTAAAGAATTACATTGCCGCATTTTAATTCCTAGTCACACTTTGAATTTGCTCTGATGCTGTTGCTTTTTGGCCTTCGGTGAACAACTTGTCAAAATTGGCCTTGTTATTTTTCATTAGCATTTTATTGTTTCGAGTCATGACGGTTCCTATTGTTTCAGTAACATGGGCGACGTCGTGCGAAGCATCTCCTTCGCTGATTGGCTGTTGCTTCTCACTCGTGTAGAAGAGGAGTTATTCGCATTCGGACAACGGGTGGAGGTACGGTACTTTGTCTTGTTTTCTAAATTTATCCATTTTTCATGCCGGCACCTTATATCTTACTATTAGAGCCAGGTGTTGAGTGTGCTTAAATCAATTGGAAAGCCTTGGCTGTGACATTCACTTTTAAATTATTGAAAGCGAAAGAATGCGGTTAAACTTGTTACACAGGATGTAAGAAATTGCATGAAGAAACTTCTATTTGTTGCTGTTCAGTCTCTGCAAGCGATTCTATACGATGTACTGGAACGAGTTTGGCCGAGTGGATTCCCCGATGATCTGTCGGCGAGTGGCCAAGGGTCCGTGAATACGAAATACCTTACTAATTACCTACGAAATACCTTACTCGTAATATCTATTAAAGCCTGTTTATTTTGAATGTTTCGAAGGAACGTAATGCACTGTGATTTGCAATTGTGCTTTGCAAGTGAAACATAAGTTCAACGGTTCTTTCGACAACCTTTTTAACAGCAAACTGCGTACATATTTGTTTTGTTGTTTCAGTGATCAAAGTGGATCGTCGGAGCCGTCACCGGAATTGGCCGGATCGTCTGATGCTGAGGTGCGCCACGGGTTACTGTAACTTATAGTTCTGGCAAATACCACTACAATAACAAATCCTTGTTGGATGTTAACGAGAAATGAGTTTATTGACTGCAGGGTGTGCTTCAATTAGTGTAAGTGAGATAATAATCGATTTCTCAGATTGGCGGAGTGATTCCTCGTGCGACAGCCTCATCGGCCGCTCTCCTCTCAACCGAGAATATCAGGTGTGCCACGAATATCTTCCCAAGAGCTAAAACACTCTCTCAGCTGTTTTCCTTTTCTTGTTTTGGATTACTTTGCTTCAAAGTTTTAATGGTTTTTGAGTGAACAAATAATACAACCGTCAATAATTATCTTTTTTGGGCTATTATATAAGCAGATTTGAATCATTTGCAAAAGAAGAGAGCAGTTTTGAGCGGCAGAAGGATAATTTACGCCTCGTACTTTCTTATCCCTCTCTTTTTCTTTGCTCCTCTTTCTCAAACTCAAATGCACACTTTGCCCCTCTTCTGGAACTGTCGGATCCGACGGAAGCATAGCTGTGTTTGTAGCCCTTCATTAACATTTCATTTCTACAGGACGTTTGCGCAAGTGAAGAAGTGCATCGATGTGTTGTGCGAGTACACAGAAGGAGTCTGCCATGCGAGGATATCCCGACTTGTCATCGCAAGAGCTGCGGTAGGCATATGTGCATTCATGATCATGAGTATTACATGAGCGTTATTTGTAGGAAGGAGATGCCTTATCACAAATTTGGTTAGGTATTTGGAAGTTGTTTTACTGCAATAGATCGTTGACCAATGGTGTCTGATCGTTGTCCTGATTGACCATTTCTCTTTTAAGGCGGACGAGCAACGTCGGGAGTTGCAGTCATTGGAGGAGTTCTCGCAGATGGTGGGGAAGTTGTCGTCATTCACGGCGAAAGGACGGGATCGGGGATGGATTCGAGGAGGAGATCGGATACTCGAAGCGTGTGTGGACAGGGTCACCAAGGAATACGTCGAACGATTCCATAAACACAGGAAGGACAAGATCGGGTATGAGATAAGGGAAATGCATGTTGCTTCCATACGTATTGATAGAGCAATTGACAGTATTTGAGACGATGTTGGAGTTATAGCGCAGATTCCCTGGTCATGCGAAGTGCAAGATCGAGTATGGTAAAGATAAATGACACATTCAAGTTATTGTTAGGGTGACATTGATGTCAAATAGCTTTTGTTGGTTTTTTTCAAGTGTCAATTGTTTTGCAGTGAGGTGTTGGACTCGGAGAACTGGAAGGCAGCATCAGTGCCCATCGTACTCCAACAGATGATGGACGCATTCGTGTCTTCCGGAGTAATAGAGGGTAAGGGTTTTAGGTGTCTAATATTGTTACTGTCCTATTCTGGTGATCACATTTTCTTGGTAGATCACTTTCCTAATTCGTGTAGATCACTTTTGTAAGTGTGAACTGGTTATGAGAAGGCGCTTACAATTAGTGCGTTAGGAAAAATCCGTCCTTTTGAACATTTATCAAAAGGAAACTCGGGGGCGATACTATTGTAATATCGTAACGCGTAACAACATGTTGTAGATGTTCCTGTGACTTCTTGCTCATTGTAAGAGGACAGAGACCTCTCGTAAAGCGTTCTATGTTTCCACATTTGATTGTCGTTATTCAGGTACTCGAGACATGTCAGGAGATGATTCCGCCCCTTTCCTCACCATCGACGGGGAGAAGTATGTCGTTGTCGGATCCGCCCTGCTCACCCTATCCGCACTCATCGAGCACGTCTCGTGCGCCAGGGCACTCCCAGCGTGCGCATCTCAGGTGTTGTTGCGGACGATCGAACTGCTGAAGGTATTTTTTGTACTATATTTTGCAAGCGTTTCAGGATTCATTATTGTGAAAACACTTATTGTTAGTTAAAAATAAAGTTTTAAGAAGAGTAAGAAAATTACTCATATTTACAGGCATTCAACTCGCGTACGTGTCAGCTGATTCTGGGTGCGGGCGCTCTGCAATTGATCGGACTGAAGACGATATCTGTGCGCAATCTCGGTCAGTTTATGCCACCCGGATATGCCATGTTGCAAGCTGTTACGGGTATGGCTAGGATTATCATAAATTAGTATAGAATTCTATAGTAAAAGTAAAGTAAAGTACACCCGATCCAAAGCCTTATTGCCTGCAGGGCGGTAACCGAGGGAGCCGGGGCCTGTGGCAATAAGGCAATTCAATAGTATCATAGTGTTATAACAAGATGTTTCAGCCTTGGCCTCTCGATCGCTTCAACTCGTCGCGCATTTCATTGCTCGTCTGTCTACAGAATTCGAATCATTGTTGACAGATGACCAAAAGGGACAGCTGAGATACTTCAATCAGGTATTATTGTGAACAGTATTCTAGGTTGAAATTCCAGAATTATTTGTGACAAAATATTATATACGGCATAATGAAATGGCGCATACTGTTCTCGCATTGCCATTCTTAAAATGTGTTATGTATAATATTATTTTCGTTTTTTAGTATGAATGAGAATATGATCACTGTTGATAGGTTCGCGCGGACTATAACGATCACGTAAACGAGATCGTGGCCAAGTTGATATCGGTCATCGATCATCACACTACCAATGCCATCGTTACGGTAAGTCGATATTTTGATCTACCGTAGGAAGTTGTCTTTACTTTGTATAATATTAATATAATATTCGCCGTTTTTCCAACAATACCTCTGATTTGGTTTCAGTGGGAAGTGAAGGGTGCGCCGCCCTCTCCGGCAATTCAACAGATATGCAAGCAACTCGGCAAGTTCCACAGCGGCCTGTATGGAATCATGCCGGATGAGCAGATCAGGGTATGTTGTCTACTTGTTTTCACGCTTATCTGTTTACGTCTTTGTCTTCCTGTTGTTCACCTGTAATGTGGTGTTTTAGGGTCTGTTCCTGAGTGTTAACATGAACTTCAAGGAGCAGTTCAAGGCACAGTTTGCCAAGCTCGGCATCTCACCACATGATGTTCTCACCTATGGGTAAGTATTGTGGATATTGTATTCTTATTCAACGATGCTATTCATATTTACAGTATACACAGTAATGACTTTGTTACATTTATACTATATTGTTACAGTATCGTCGGTGAGGAGTATGCATTCTATGTGAAGAGCATACACTCAATGGCTGGATGCGAAGAGTTGCCGATAGATACCCTCCAGGACTTGTTATTCGCATAATTCCACACATCGCAAGTTGTCGTGCTTGTGTAACTATTTGATGAGTCTAGTTAGGTGACAAATAGACGTTTCTGGGTCATTTTTTCGTTCGTTGTGATACTGTAGCTGCTTTATCGGTGTATGGGAACAACATATCAAGTACTATTTTGCGCCGGCTTTGTTCATAGGCAGCTTGTGTGCATATGAGGTAAGGATATAATTTCTCTTTATAATTAGAAAACTAATTTTATGTTTCGCATGACTCAATAGATTGGACTTGCCATGCGCCTGGAACCTCTTGAACTGAATTCTGCTGTTTCTTATTTATTTCGGTCGCAAGCAGATACACCTTTGTGTGGAGGTCAAAACGCTTCACACTTAGAACAGTCTTGTCTAGCCAGATATGCAAGAAGTGCAGGTGAGTGCTTGCCATGTTGTAGAGTACCTTGTTCCGGTCTTCTTTCTTCGTTCCTCTATAACTTCACTTGCCTATTTATATTTCGCTTTACAATGCCCTCTATGATGTACAGTTTTCCATTTTGTTTCACGCACCTGAAGTTTTCCCCAAATGCAGAAAGCCGCATAAAGGGCGCCTGGTTGGCACACATTGAGTGAACCGCTCCAGTTGGCATAATCTTTTGCACAATTCTTTGGCGCTGTCCACAAAAAATGTGGACGCCATCTGGTATAAGTAAAAAAAGAAGTACCGAACACTCACCGTTAGCCAAAAATTTTTGGTTCCAAATTTATTATATTTTCAGTTGGCGTACAAATTTGTGCATGCGGGGTGCAATCAGGTAGCGTAATTCTCTGTTTGATGGGGTGTATATTTTATGTGACCTACGATTTCTGCTCCAATGCAGTTCAGGAGCGTGTTCTATTATAGTTAGAGCTAAATTATGGATAGATGTCTTTATTTCACTTTCATTCGATTGTGATTTGTATGGGTACTGTATCGATCGCTCTAGTCTTTTGGTTGTTTCTCCGATTGTTTTATCATTCAAGACGTGCCTTACATATTTTAATATTATTATAGACGTTAATGAGATTTCTATCGCGAATGCATATTACGATATAATACAGAGTTCATAGAGTGATAAAGGATTTTGTGTGTGAAATGCTGCATAAATGGATTTAAATTATGGAAGGAGAATGTACATAAGTGTTGTATGTATGTTAGATTTGCTAGTCGCGTCTTTACTTCGTTGTGCACGATGCTATAATAGCTATTTATTTCAACAATAAACCAAAACAACCAGATTGCCAACAATAACAAACAGTGAACAACGGTAACCACTTCAAATAACGCGCGATCCCAGTGTTACCTGTAAAGATAATAGTTTGAAACGCTGAAACAGCCCAAAACTATCTAATCTTCTTGTTAGTGATGCGCGTTTTAATCATATAATGGTTGTCGATGTGCTTAATTCTGAATTGTCAAGTACGACTAGCAATGATATAAGTGTTTATAGTTTGCTCGCATACCTCTTTGTGTGCCCTTCTCTCCTGGATTTTGACCTTCAGCTTCGTCTTCTTCTTCCTCGACATACGGTCTCCTCCAATCGGCAGCATGTTTCTACCTTGGAACGACTTCAGTCTCTCCGACAGAATAGAACCTGAACAAAGGAAATACATTTACACATTTACATTTTTAAGATTTTGAAAATCACCACAGGTTTTCTTAACGTAGCGAATGTATAGTTCTCAACAATTGTTCTAACTCAAAACCAAAGAGAAAGGAGAAAAATATGATAAACGTTGGATTGCCAACAGGAATTGTGTTGTTTGTGGAATAAAATGAACAGAACGAATCATAACAAACCTTGCGGGTTGAGTTGGCGGAGCGATTCGGGGAGTTCGCTGACCAGAAGGAACTCTTTTTCTGGCTCCTAAATACAACATCTCAATGAAATCGTAAGTTCTCACAAAGAGCTTCCGGCACCTTTTGGCGTTCTTCCTTGAACTCAGAAATAGCCATTCAAACAAACACCCGCGTTTTGTTGTTTTAATCTGCTTTGCAAGAAACAAAAGAACCGATTATGTCATGTTCGGTAAGCGCTGTTGTGTTAGAATAAATTCCCTTGAAGATACAGAAGCGCATCATAACATAATAAGCAGTATGCCCACAAATAAGTTACTTCATATTTTCCTCGTCCGAGTTTCTTCCTTCCGATTGCTTTATCGATGAGTTTCTTCTCGACTCTTCCTTTCATCTTTGCCAGTCGTTCCTCTTCCATCTTTGCCAGCTGTTTCTTCATTTGTTTGGTCCTAAACCGTTATTACTTAGCAAGACGTGCACAAAAAAGGAACAAATATTTTCACAATAATGCAGAAATATTGCAGATCTCACGACAGTTGAAACTGTGCGGACACAACTTACGATAACTGTCGTACAAGTTTTTGGTAGCAATAAGTTCAAATGTTAATGTTAATAAACAAAATATTTAATAAAAATAATAACCGGAAGACATTGTTGGCGTCGGCCTTCTCCCTCTTCGCCCGTTCTGCTCTCATTTCGCGAATTTTTCGTTCTTTCTCCTTTCTTCGAACTTTCTTCGTCTTTCGCTCACAGACAACCGGCTTCTTCTCTAAAAAATATTCAGTAATAAACCGTTCAAAAAGACTAAATCATTTTACATGCCCTGTGTACATAAGGCCAGAGCAACTACGGAACACACCTCTTCACTGTACACTACAAAGACTACATTATATTTTATAATATTTACTATTGTAATTCCTCACCTATTTGTACCGCTTCCTCGTCTTTTTCCTCCTCCTCCGCCTCTTCCTTTGCAGTTCCATCATCGAAGAGTCCCTCAGCCTCTTCTCGATTCCTCTCTGCCCGAGTACAGTATGCCACCCCCTCAGGCAATGACGTCTTCCTCTTTTCTTTCTCTTCTTTCTTCTCGACGAGAGCCTCCTCTGCTGCCAATTTGCTCACGTATGACTGAAAAATACGAAATATGTTATTTTGATTATGGTAACAATAAACACATTACGCACATCCAATATGTGTTTATTTTAAACCGCGAAATTCACTTATTACCGTGGAAATCTAATTATCCACAGATCCCTTGACAAAGCATTATAATTACAGAGGATACAAGTGTACATGCCACAGAACATAAAATAACGAGAAAAAAGTACCAGATAATCGTTGGACTTTGGATTGTATGAAGTGGCCGGTTCTGGAATGGAGACTGCCGGCCGAAGGGACGGCTTCTGCTTCAGTGTCTTCGGCACAGCAACCCGGGCGAGCTTCGTCTGTTCCATGAACCACTTCGCACCTTCCTCACTTTCTGACATTCGCTTCGGCTTTGGAGCAATGTCTGAAAAATGTTACTCATAGAAGAACCAGAACCATCGGAACTGACTGTTCCAGAGGGGGAGTAAAGAAAGTATTATAAGAAATCAGCCTGATGTCACTTCCCTGGTTAGGACCTGTATTTAAGTGGTTGGGCCGATTATTTGTTTGCGTGTAATACAGAGGATACGTCAACGTTGGTTCTCTTTTCACAAGACTGGAAACAAACCAACAATGCACGAATTTTGTAATTCTAAAGAAATAGAAATGGATTACCAGTTTCCCACAAGTCGTAATTGGTTCCAGGCAAAGCACGAGTCTTTCGATCTTTTCTCTCCTCACGAGGAGGTCGGATCGATTTCCAATCGCCAGTGGGTTTCTTCGGGAACGACGGAAGTTCGACTGCCTCCCTGAAAGAAAAAAAAACTAACCCGGGTAATTTAACATTCTTGTTCTTGTTCACAGTGCATCTTTGCATGTGAACTAAGCGATACAAATAAGGAGCAAATAAGACAGACCTGCCAAATCGTTCCAGAATCGCTTTCTGTCGTTTCGTTGGCTTCGGTTTCTCATCAGAAGGAGTCGTATCGATCGTGAACAGTTCTTCGTCTTTTTTCTTTGACAAATCATCGTTCTGCTGAAATTGTACAATTGCACAACATGCCACAAACCCTTAGACTTCTCAAAAATAAATAACTGACCTGATAAAGAACTTCTTCGGCACCTCCAATATCCGCACCCTTTCTCCAGTACTTCTTTGAGCGTCTCGACGCCCGAGAAGCTGCAGGGCGCTTGCGTTTACCCGTTTCCATCTAAACAGCACGCGTAACCCAACAAATTCTATTTCACAAAAATTTATGAAGTGTATTGTTATCCTGAGCACTTTTTGGTGTCTACAGTAATCGTAGTGTGCCGCGATATCCGAAATTTGAAAGCGCTGCTCGCGGGAAATTTTTCTCCGAAGCATTTTACATAATTGTTAATTTAATTAAAGTTGTAGTTATTTTTTATTCTTATTTTCACTTCCGGTAGGTGCGCGGTACTCTTACAATAACCCTCGACTTTTTGAAAGTTGCTATCTCGATCACTGTTAAGGAGTTTTTTTAACATCTGATTTTTGTGTTTACACGTTTTTATTTTTGTTTGTCTGAATGTATGATTTTTAAGGCTCAATGGGTACCGAAACGGGCCCGAAGCGCCTGCGAAGGGGACGGGTATGTTTAATTTTTCACATCTAATAATATTAATTATGTCATGTCGCTTAGCTGGCAACAAATTTCACTATTGTAAGAAATGCAAACCGGAAATACCTAATATACATTAAGCCTTTTCTATTGAGCTTCTAATTTCAGCAAGTATATTGCGAAGAACAAGTTCTGGTTGGGGAAGGATTATTGGACGTAACTGAAGTCGACACTCTTACCAATGATACATCGAGGTTTCTTTATTTTTCGAGATTGTTCCTATTTTTGATGAGAATGCAATATTCAATGCACATTTAAAAAAAGTAAAGCTTATCCTGTAAACAGAGAGTTCCAGATGTGCCAGGAACACTTTGGGAATTTTTAGGCCGGTGGATCCTACCCGAACCCTGCCCAATACATTCATGGTGAAGCCACTACCATATATGTACATTACTTTGTTAATGATAATGAAACACGAATCACAGCGTTTTATTATAGCGAGCTGGGACCTCCGAATGGACGCCCGCGAATAACACAATCTTTTATCGATAATGAACGCAGAAGGAAACAAGCGCAATGGGATGAGGTTATTTTCCGTTTTATTTTTCAATGTTAGCTGTTCTTTTGTATTTTAGTCATCAACCTATAAGCTCATAATAATTAAAATTTCTGCTCCATTACTATAATTTTACGACCATGCTTTATAAGTGAAGGATTTCGTACTAAGTTTGATTTCAGGAACAAAAACGATTGGGCGGAGAGTTCAACATATGCCGCGACAAACCACCACCATTCCACGCAAATTTGTCTCCAAATTCTAGCGAATCCGAAACGGGTTGGTTTATTACCGAGATGCTTAGGTTTCTTTTTTTTTCAAAATTCCTCATCAAATAGATTCTGAAGAAGTAATTTTACTGTACCCTGGGTAATTAAACTGATTTCTAGAAAGATAGTCATGCCGTTAAATGATCTGCTGATAGCTGGTTATTATATAAATTTCAGATTTTACAACGACTGAAGAAATAGAGAAGGAAGAAGATCAGCATCGAACTCCTGTCGCCAACACTGACAACCAAACGCCACGAGCCAGGGCCGGTAAGAAGTTGTTGTTGTACTTGTTGATAATTGCGAAACTATCTTGCTGTGATAGATAGTATTAGTTTTCGTATGGGATTGATGGTCAGTTGGCTTCGAGGTGGCTTGCCATTCAGAGGGCTCCAAGATCGGACACCTCTCACCACCGAATTAGACAGCGTGCCAATGGTTCGGGTCATAGTGCAAGTCCGTCGAGAGAGTTTTCGACGCGAAATTTTAAGAGTGTTCCATTATTCGAATTTTAAATATCCTTGTAGGCAAAACGCCTGTTCATTCCACTCCCGTTGTGGCGAATTCGAATACAATCACCCGATTGACATCTCGAATGGTCAATCTGTCAGCTGTCGTTGCCATTGACAGTTCGGGTGTCCACGGAAGACAGTCGTCGGAAAGCAGGGTAATCAATGAATCCGGTCATATATCGATTATTGATCAGGGCACCCCGTTTTGAGATACCTTAACATTGAAAGCGCATTTAAGCCTATACCTTGATGAAAGGTGGCAGCATTTTTTTCTTAGCTCTATGGTGTTGTCTGTAATTTAACTGGAATTTTGAGACTAACATGATTTTTTTCAATGTGAAGATAAGTTTGTGTTTTTCAGAGTGTTGACTTGGATGCTGATGTGGATTTGGGCGAAGTACAAAACCGCGTCTTCCCTCGTTCGCTCACCTTCACCAGGGTTCGCTCTCTGATGCTAGTAAAAACTTACCCCTTCAAGTATCATCGTGCTTGTATGACACATACACATAGTGTACCCATTAACCCTTGTTGTGCTTGTTAATACTTAATAGTTTTACACGTATCTTGATAGGAAGAATGTTTTTCTAGCATCAGAATGATGGATCGAATGCGAATGACGGATCGAAAACGAATGGCACATACACGATCCGAAGGAACGACGAAACCCAAGTGATGAATAGGGTAAGCGAACATCGATTAGTCATCATTGGTACTGTAAATATTGATCCTTGGGCCATCATAAATGATCAATTGCAGCACCAGGAGGGAGATGATGAGGCACAAATGAACAGTGGCACATTCACGGTGCAACGGAATCTTACCATCACAAAGGTAAGCGTTATGCTCATATGGTAGAATGAATTGTTTTGTGTACTGTGCGAAACTGCTGAACAAAACAACTCTGTAAGCTAAAATGTTAAAGCTATATGATTTCCAACGTATATGTTTTCCAATATATTGTGTAGGCTAAAGCTGTGATGAACTAATAAATAGTTTATAGAGCTGCTAACTTGTTTCTATTTCAGGTAACAACGGTGGTTACTCAACAATCCCAGTTGCCAGCTGCTGTTGCGTGAGTTTATCTTGCCTATATTACGATTTTGTGTTAGAATGTTTCTCGAGGATCAATATATTTTCTTAGATTGTCTAGAGAAGGGGATCAAGGCTCAAGTTGGTACCGTCGTTTTTCCAGACCACAGGAGGAGTTGGATGACGCGGTCGATTCATCTGTACAAGGCGGGACCTTCCTCGTTCCGAGAACCAGCATCTTCGAGGTTTCACTCATCTATCATCTATGCATTTTTATTTGTCTATCAGTCGTGTCAAACTGTAGTTTTGCTCTCCGCATGAGGTTGAAATGTGGGAAGAATCGTATGAAGAGGGTATGTTACTGGAATGTTCTATGTAATGTGTTTACGAAATCTGTATTGGTTTCAGATGCTTCCTCGTCTTCCTCATGCACAAGATAATGGGTCAGCTGATGTCCATGCAGTGGAGAACAGGTCGAAGACCGCCGAAAGGCCGATGCACCTGTCGGGAACCGGCGAGCAACCGGAAGAGCAGACGTTTACGGTTGTGAGACAAGATGCTCGGCCGGAACCTGTTGAAACTCCAACGGACGAGCCGACTACGGTAGGGGGACAAGAGGACCGGACAATTACCGCCGAGAGACCGGAGTCCCCGGAGGATGTTACGATGGCATCCGTCGGCAGCCCCCAGTCAGCCGCCAGCAGGGGTACTAAGCGAACGTCCGTTGTGGCTGCGGTAGGTGCAAATACGATGTTCGGTTTCAACTCATTCCATTCTAAAAGAAACGCATATAGTAGATAGGTAGGAAAATGGGGCACAAGATATTTCTGGAATTTGGGAATACAAGTATTCTTTTATCATTTTGTTATATATAAGCATGTACAGATTGCGGCGCTCGCAAGTGATTTGTGCTTATGTGATACTCCAGTCCAGCGTTTCAAATTGAGCGTTTGCCTGTTTACGATGTGAATATTCGCGATAAAACGGTGGGTTTCAGAATGCGTCGTCGATACTTCTCGCTGATCTCGGTGTTTCCGCGCAGGAATCACCGGGCGCCGCGCTCTTCCGCGCCAAACCCGCGAAAAAACCACTGCTGAAGACGCCGGTGCGCACGAGCAGCGGTTGGTTGATTCGATATAACTGGTCCAAGAAATACAAAGTCGAGTATTTGAACGGGATTGTTGATGTACGAGAAGATGTATGCTGTCATGGATTCAAAATTCAGATTTCCATTTCATATACTATGTTTTGACAAAATCGTTAAGTGACTTTTTCAATGAACTCTCTGCAGGCTCGAACAGTTCGATCGCCTTCGAGGGAACTCCGGTGGCACCGACAGCCAATGACTCGGTTTCGTCGAAAGAGTCGTATGTGGAAGCGACGAGTCCCGAGAAGACTCCAGGAAGAGAAAAACTGCTGAGAGAGAGCATCGCCAACAGACAAAGCACCAAGTTCGCCCTTCCACAACGTATTCAGGTAACCCCAAGCATGAATGGATATATTACTGACAGAGGAATAGAAGAGGGGACGACAGCTTAACCTGAAGTGTAACAAGATGCTTGGTTATCAAAAAAGTTGTAAGGAAAAAGTGAAACGTTATCATAATGTATAATCGTGTATGACATGGCTAGAAACGCTGAAAACGTCTTTACCACTGACAGCGAGTACAATATATATGATTGTGCAGGGCGTGGTGAATCGCCTGTATACGCCGAAGACGACTCCGCACTCGCAATGCACTCGTGAACACGCTATTCGATCACCGGCTCGGTTGCAGAAGTATGCCGTGTTTAGTAAAATAAAGCACTTTCTAGCTTACCAAAAACCTGAATCTCCGGCTAAGAATTGCTGTTGGGCAGTGTTCAGTGTTTTATTGGATTACTGTACTTGAACGCGTCACGGAAAAAAAACTGTGAAAATGCTCTTCAATATTTGTTCTACCGAGTGAATGTGTGTGAATATGTTTATTACAGGCCGGCGACGACCCCGGTCACATCCTCCACACCGTCTCGATCCCAACCGGTATCCGGCCAGTCTTCGTCCCGCTCTCAGCCGATATCCGGTCCATCTTCTGACAGCCGTTCGGACACTTCAAATATCCCCCGGCCTACAGCCGCGTCCCCGCTTTCTCATCCTAGACGACCGCTTCAGATGCGCCCAACCCCGATGGTGGCATCCCCCGCACCCAGGGATATGCGTATGTTTTATCGTGCTATGGTTGTCAAAAGGATAATGTAGTTGAGGTGTCTCGTACTTTGTGGGCTATTGGAGGTCTGCATAGTTTTTTTTGTTGATGTAATGGTTATAGCCTCTTCGAGTATGATGCTGTCGGACAACATCGAGAGGAGCCACGCTGTTGTGCGTCTACGGGGACGACGAGCAAATATTCGACCTGTCAAACTGTTCCCGGATGATCATCAGGTATATGTTGTAGAGTCATAGAATTTCCTAACAGGATCATGTTTGGACAGTCCAGAATTTTTTTCATGTGTTTGTCGATCCACATCCATGAACTAGCTGAACCATGGGGTCAATGATGCTGTTTGAGGAAGAGGAGGAGCTGATGGAGCAGACGGAAGGAGCAGAGCAGTCGGTTCGGACGGAGGCGACGAATCAATTGAAGAGGAAGAGCAGCACTCCCAAGCAGAAGAAGAAGAGCAAGACGCCCGACAACAACCAGAAGCGACCCGCATCATTGCGTATGCTTTTTACAAAACATAAACGTGGATTGGCATTTAACGCCGTCGTTTGCAAAACAAAAAGGATAAATTGACTACGGTAACTGACGCTGCTGACGGCTGTCTACGAATGCAGGCGAAATAGATTGTGGGAGTTTTCGAGTTGGTTGGTAATACAAGTTGGTAACCCGATTCGTTAGGATATTTCGTTGCCATTTTAAGGGTTTGCTTGCGTTTGGTTTTTCAAAAGAATTTTGTTTGGTATGTGGTGTTCAATGTTATCAATCTATTGTGACTTATGATTGTCAATTAAGTTTTAAGAAATACCTTGCGCTATGTGTTCTTCGGAGCTGACTGTTCTAGAGGAGGGGTAGAATAGGTATTTAGGTTTGTGAAGTAGGGGAAACACGTAGAAATGTAGAAAATATTCAAATATGAGGGGTAAAAATCATTTTTGTTCTCAAAAGGAGGAATAAAGTGGGAGCCGGCTCACGGTGGCACGCTTACGAGATGATGTTATTGCTGAATGTTACAGACGGCGAGTCGTTGCTGAACGAGGAGACGGAGAATATTCGTCCGCCGGCCGATCGACTCGCCCCGAGGATCATATTCGAGACCGACGACGAGGATGAGCTCAATATGAGGACTGGCAGGATGAGCATTCTCGACAACGCCGATGTCAACAACACACACACAACTATTCGTGGTACGGAGTTTGCTTTTAGTTGGAAAAAACGGTTATAAGGTCTTATTATTGTTAGTTTTGTTTGGTGGAATTTCTGAGGAATATGATGTTACCAGCTGGTTGGACAGTGACGATGGTGACTTATCTGATGATGGGATGGGATGCTGAGCACTCACTGAACACTTTGTGACACAGTATTGACATATGTAGTAATAGCCCTCCTCTCAGTAATACACACTTGTTCATTCCAGGTCAGGCGAATGAAACAGCAGCTTCAAGGCCGAGTGGTACGTTATTATTATATACTCTTTGAATTTTGTTTTTGTTTATTTTTTCTTTTCGTAATTCCGGTTGTGCATTCTGTGTTGTTCCAGAAGCGTCGAGACGTGGCCTTTTCGTTTCCCCGCTTCGCCCACAGAACGACGACGACACGTTGACGCCCATTCGGAAGAAGACCAGGGGTATATCATTGTTTGTTTATTTGCTATTCGGCTTTGAACAAGCTGTTCTTATCACATTTCTAATTGCTTGTATTCAGCTCGTTTCGTGGACGACGACCTCTTCACGGTCGACACTCCGGGCGTCCATGCGCGTCTTTCCGCTGCATCCGCGACGCGTGACAATGGGGCGCCGTCCTTCTCCGATTCGGAGGACGAGGAAGACGAATTCCAAGAGAACTCCCAAGCCGATACGACGGCCGACAGTGACATGGACGTGACAATTCTCGCCACTGGCGCAGCGCCAACGCGGCGTCAGTCCGTAATGGTGCTCATGCCGAGAAAAGTCCTCCCTCCCTCTCCGAACAAGGATGGACTGAGAAGGTCACAGCGGAACAGGATCAAGCCGGTGAGGACCTGGTTGGGAGAACAACCAGTCTACGCACAATCGCCTGGAGGAAGTCAGGTGCTCACCGGAGTCACCGGAGTTGAGGTATGTCAATATTCCTTTATTTGTAATGAAACGACTAAGCTCTAATCTGTTGCTATGTTTCTTTCCACTTGACACTCGCTCCGGTATTTTGTAAGATATATCTGTAAGGCTTATCTCCCCAGCCCTCCATCTATAAGAGTATACACTACACTTACAGACATATCTGTAAGTCTAGTGTAGAGGTGTTTAGGCCGACGGCACAGGCTGCTCCCAATGAGGCCATCGACTTATTGTTAGAACTTTGGCGATTACGCGTGCTTTTCGTGTCAAACGCTGTTGTCCATATGATTTGAACTGCTTCAGGTTCGGGACAAGATCTTCATCAAGGCGCGAACAGCTGAGCAGAAGGCGGCATTTGAACGCCGCAAGAAGACAGAGAAACAGAGGAAAATCGCACGAGAGAAAAAGAAGGAGAGGAGGAGAATGGTAGAGGAAGAAGAAGATAGTGATGAGGAATGAACAGCCACGAGGTGTGGAGCGGACATACCCTTCTTTCCCTACTTACATACTTGACTGTTTTGGGCAATAGTGTTCTTTATTTAAAAGGTGTTGTAAAGACTTTTGTAAATCCACTTGTTTTGTACTTACAACTACTAATGTAATTTTATAGGATGAGCACATAAGTGGTGTGATATGAGGAATTCTTGTTTAGGTTCTCTTTATATGTACTTGATTTCTAATGTAACAGTGCTTCCTCCATCCATTTCTAAGAGTTCAGATAATGTTTGTAAATCGAAGGTAGTGTAAAATATAATAGATAGAGGAGACATGCTGTATAGTGTACATTAATCGTCTTTCTATGAAACGCACAGTTATTTCTGATTGCCTACCTTGGCGGACATTGACGTACCTTTTGTGCTCTTGTGGTTGCTAGGGATACTTACTGTTATTCATCGTATGATTGTAATGCAGGTTTATATATACTCGTCTTTTTTCTGCTAACAATTGTTCTTCTGACAAATGTCATGTGTATCTGTACTATTAAAAGTTTAAATGCGTATCGAATTGCTGTCATGAAGTGAAGGTTGTCAATGCCTACGAAAAGATTATCTGACCGTATGAGTCCCTCACTTCCCCCATCACCCAGTATCTTGCTGTTCCAGAGACGTGCACAGTGAAGCTTTCGCCAATCTGTGCTAGCGTGGTTGCTCTGATCAGTAGGTCGGTCTTTTTGGCCACCACCCGTGTTGTATTGAGCCTCTTGCTGTTTAGGCGGTTGGTCAGTCCCCCTGGCTACCAATCGTTCTATTCAGT
>JACMIJ010000238.1:0-20817 GCA_014805365.1 Koerneria luziae | reverse complement strand
AACGAGGCGAATCCATGCTGGAGTATTGGGGAAAACATGCAAACATGTACACCTCTGTTGTCAGTCATCAAAAATAGCAAACACGGCGTTCCTCCACGTACATTAACAACAATAACGTTACGGTAAGCAGTCAATTTCATAAAAATGAATGTCACAGCGTCATGTCGTGAAACGTTATTTTCGAAGATAATCAGTAGCAATACTTTCAGAAATACTATTGCGATATATTTCTTTGTTCATCCTTCAAATTCCATTGTGTTCCTATGCAAATTAGATCGGCTGTCATAACGTTCGTTCCGGTTATATAATAACTGTATGCCCTGCTGAGATGTTCAACTGTATACCCTGTTGAGATGTTCATGTAATAAATGTATACCCTGTTGAGATGTTCATGTAATAAATGTATACCCTGTTGAGATGTTCATGTAATGTGATTATCCAATTGCTTTATAATAGTTTTTCACAATAAATCGTTGATAAATATCAAGAACGTTACACGTTTTGAAACAACAACGCATGTACATTGGTAACTGTCTCTCTCCAACAAATGATAAGATAGAATTCACACCAAATCTTCAACAATATTTAGAAAATGTGTTCATTATTGCGTCAAATTTATGAGGCATTTTGAAGGAAGAAGAGGAAAGGAAGAACCGACGGTACTACCGGTTAGCTGTCAGTTCACAATAAATACAAGGAAGGAATGCGAATAACAATAAGACAAGGTCAACAGAGAAACAACTCATTGTTTTTCGGGGAGGAAGATTTTGAATCGTTTATCGACAATTTCCCGACAATTAGGACATTGTCCTCCCTTCTCATTCTCAGTCCATCCCAAACTCTCACATCCAACACAACCACAGGTGTACACGAACTTGCGATCGAGGCATCCATGGAGGGAACAGAATGAATCCGTCACACGGAATGATATCGCATCTTTCCCGTTTGGGCATTTTGTAGCACACGGTTTCCACCTGGCATAGCACTCCTTGCACTTTGTATGTCCACACGTATTCACCATTCCGGGGAGACGCTCCAGGCATAATTGACACACGTTGCGGTAGAAGTGCACCTGTTTCCCTTCACGACGATTCTTCATTAGAAGGGTATAGTCACGCTCATCCAACAATGCAACGTTCGCCTATAAACCAAGTTGTGTACTAATCGATGGAAGGGTTGCTACTACTAAATAAGCTGGAACTAAATATAAACTGCATCCACCGACCCAATTCTCCTCAATTCCCAGTAACAATTGGCATCTCTCCGGATTTTCTAACTTGAAGCCAGTGACGTCGCTACTGTAGTCCTTGAATTTGAAGCTGCAAATGAGAAGAACATCATTAACCGACAGGGCTTGTTTAACATAAAAATTGGTTGCACTACACATTGTGACAGATCAGCTTTTGCGAGTCTCAAATCACGTTGAGACTTTTTTTGCGTTCTTTTATTAGTTTGTTATGTTTTGTGGTTATTCAGGAATACCCAAAAAATAAATTTATAAATCCATAACGCAAAATTTCACTTAAGTATTATTAACTGAACACGTGCCCAACAGGAAGACCACATGATGACAATCGTCACATGAAGCAGAACGTTGAGCACGTGCAGTCGCAGAAAATCAATAAACGAGGAGCGCGCGGTGAACGCATTTCTCCATGTGACTTTGAATGTAAACAAGAGAAGTGCCAACTATGACACGGTTAAAGACTTACGAAAATGCAATAGAGGATTGATCCTGTGCGAGGAGGATCTTAACGAACAGAGTGTCTCCCTCACTGACAGCCGAGTGATGTCCAACATGGATGATATTCGTTCGATGGGTCAGATCCGATTCCGCCAGTCTGTCTATCTTCTCGTATTTGGCGAGACATGTGATGAGGAGACAGGGAATACGAGGAAGGTCTTTGAGGAAGTGAACGGCCAGGCGAAGAGAATAATCGCCCTGTCGAAGCACTCGACGGATATCTTGGGAGCAGAAACAACGCTGCTCATTCTTGTCCTTGTCATTCTGCACCGGATGTACGTTATATTTGCCACAATTGCTTTTCAGCAGCGACATCTCTCTTCAGAAAGCTGCAAAAATCAGCGAAATGCCGTATTAAGTAAGAATTCCTTGTGCGTTTTCTTAGGACCCGGGATACGGTGAGATGTAAAACGCGTTTCCGGCCTAGTCGGTTGCGTGCCGGACTACCAATCGGAGGGTCCCGAGATCGACCCCTCTTGCCGTCAACCGTACCCAGGGGTTAAGAAGTAAGGGTAGTGGTGGACACAGGGTAACCACGACTTCAATCTTCCCCAGTGTGTCCACGCAACACTGTCGGTAGCTGAGTCAACTCGGGGCGATCCACTGGGTACCCAGGCTAGAGCTTGTCCAATCTAGACGGGAAGCACCGACCCAACGAATGCGGTAATGGTATAAGGAAGAAGAATAGTTTCGATCAAATTCATTTGAAGCTATGACCCCTCTTTTTACACTTTCTATATTTGCCGACAAATGTTTCTTGAGAACTTTTCGTGCAGATTCGGGGCAAGTTTTTTTAGATCTATGATATTAAAGGAATATTATCTTAGACAAAATATTATTTAGTATACACGGCATGCGCAAGTCAGATTGATTTGCTGTCTTAACGTGTACATAGTAAAATTTTATATACAGAGGAAAGTTTTTGCTGCTTTCCCATGTTGAAAAGAGTGCAAAGGTGTCCACAAAAGGTACTCCATTTCAGAAACACGCTTAGCACTAGAAACCGTCGTAAGGTCAAGATTTACACTATCATATTAAAATAAATGTTCAGGGGGAGGGAGGGTGTACGGTCACAAGCTGCGGAACACTATTTTCCACTGATGCGAATAGTAGTCGGATGTAATACGGATATACACAGAAGAATACTGCTCAGAGATAACACGGATATCCTTTACTAGCATTTATTCCATGTTCATGACACGACTGCGTTCTTCTTGTGTTGTTGGCCGAGTACATCTGCCAGCTTCCTCCTCACTGACGCCGTCGCGAGGACAGGGGTTGGTCCGGAGATGGCCATCTCCCGTTCGGAGAACACTATCGTATGGACTCCCTTCTGGGAGAGGATCCTCGTGGCTATCATATCTCCTCCCAGGAGTTTCTCCTCCTCCTCGGATTGTGAAAGACGATCACCAGCTACGAACAACACTGCACATGGCTCATTGTGCGTGTTTCGAACAATGCATTCCACCAACACCCCCGAGGGGTGGATCGACGCCGTCGGATTAGGGATCACCTCAAACAACAACATACAGTCAACAGCATGGAGTGAACGAATTACCCGCGACAAAGCTTCGCGGAAAGAATCGCGTTGCTTTTCAGCCTTTCCGTATCGAAGACGAATGACATCTTCCAATTTGAGATTCGAACACAACTCGGATGCTGAACAGTTCGCCCCACCATTCATACTCACTATTGAGGGAGCATCCACTGTATCCCTCCAATTCCGTCTCGGCGCACGCATTCACTTGCAACAGTTTGAGAATCAAGTGCGGGCGGCTCAATTCACTACAAAACATCCATTTGTTATCACAAAGGAGACATTTGTGTTATATTCAGCAAACCATAAAAAGGAACTAACATACTTGCAACTCTGAAGATGTTGAACGAATTGCTTGGAGAGGACAGATTCGGCGAGGGGAGGAGTGAGAAGACGGTAGAAGGCAAGTGAATGGATCACACTCAGCCACACGCCGGCAGACGGAGCCCGCTCCTGACTCACCTTCTTCCCTGAATATTCACATCATTCGCACAACAAAATCACCGTATTTTGAAACATAAAATGCATACATATATTCACCTTACATGCCGTCTATCTCAGTATTCCGGTGAGGGCATCCCGCCTTCCACCTTCCACCGCCTTCCACCTTCATTCTCCCAAGCTCCATCATTTTGTCCGATCGTTACATTTTTTGCTTTATGATTTTTGTCTAGCACGCTGAGTCCCTGCATCCCCGCGCCCGTCCCCACTCGCTCATTTTACCTGATACGCGAATAAAGCAACGTGATAACAAAGAGAGGCGACCATTCAGATATACTTATAGTACAATGACTCACTTAATGCAAGGGCGCTGGATTCTCCTTCGGGTCGTCCAAGTCGCGCCAAGTCGGCAACAATGGCGGCCAGATCAATGAAGGAAGCAGACGAGGTGCGGACACGGGTGTCCAGCCATCCACACAATCGACGCCAGAGAAGGTCGTCAGCCGATCGCCACCTGCACAGTTCAAGACATTCAATTGGATCATCACCTTCCCAATCCAAGTAACAATCTTTCTGTAATCGCATTTAGATCTAAACTCGAGTGAAATGTCGCAACATAAATTTGCAATCTATTAAAACATTATTTTACTACTTCACAATTTTTTCTGATTTTTCAAAAATGATTCCAGTTTGCTCTCTCGCCTATTGAAAAGCACATGTCGAGTATAGCGGCATTTAACATTGCAACTTTGCATTATACGATAACGACTAGCATAGCCCATGGAAAAGGGAAGCGAGCACCAACAATGGACGATACCACCTTTTCAAATAGCCATTGCAAGTGCAGAATCCTAGCCCCTTTTAGTTTTGTTTCTGCTTAAATCTTCCCAGTTGATAGTGACTTGTGTCCCTTCCAAGCGTTATCGGAATTTCCACTACTGCAAAAGTAAGCTAAACTGTTTTTTGTAGTCGACTTATATTCACCACATTATTTTTTTCAACACCCATTCGAAATATGATCTCCCATTTGATGAAGATGAACTGGATAAACAAACCTACCGGACGACGCGCCCCTAACAATGAGTATTAATCCATACTTTCCGCGTAAGCTCAACCTCTGCTCTTGAAAGAAATGACATCACATAGCACCCGACATGGAACTCTTCAAGGTACGGAATGTGTCGTTTGTTCTTAAAAGTTACATGCCCTTATATTTCTACCGTTTCATGTGAAAATGAATCACAATTTCTGCGCAGCTCACTTTCTAAGAATGTAAGCTAGACATGGTTTGAGGAGGAGAAAGAAGAGAAAAAGGAGAAAGAGGAGAAAGAGAGTACCACGAGAACAATCGGACGAGAGTGCGCATGTCATCCCACTTCTCGATGGTGTTGACTGTGCGTGTTGCATCCGCCGTCAGCTTCCCCTCGAGACTCCGATCTTTCAACCGCAAGTGCAGACACGACGACGCCACTGACACACATTGTCGAGCAGTGAGTGGCTGTGCTTGTCTGAATCAACAATTGGTCTGAGGAGTTCATTCCCAAGGATAAGTCGACGCCTTGTCACCTCGCAATGTGTCTGCAGAGTGGATTGAGGAGGACGAAGTCCCTCCTCTTGTGATTCGCGACAGCAGCGAAGAGATTGACGGCCTCGGAGAGGGACATCGACGGAATCAGGTCGACAGCAGCCGAACATGCGGACGAAGTCCATTCGGATATCGACGAACGAGGCAACACATTCAACAACTCCGACACCTTCTTCGTCTCTCTGCACATATGGCAACCATTATCCATATGACACTAGTGCGCAGTATTGTGTATCTAATAATCAATCAACTTCCTTTGAGAAATACAAAACAACATACCGTATCTTGGTTTGAATGATCTGTGATAACTGCTTCTGGAAGTCTGGAGGGAATTCGAAGTTGTGTTGGAGTGCATAAATATATGACGAGTGGAGAGGGAGAAGGGGAGATGAGGAAAGAGTTTCGAGTGGGAATCCACTCAGAATGCGAAACAGACGTTCCAGAACCTGAAGGGTACATGCAAGTACAATGGTAAAATATCTGTGCCCATTAAAAGAGACAAGAGAAGATCAAGAAGCTTCTCTCAAAACGCAATACCTGAGAGGTTTCTGGTGCTGCCGGACACGCTCTCACATTAGAAATCGCATTCAAAACGTCTGTTGAGCGCAAGGATTTATCGTACTTTAGCGAGCCCTGCAAATTTGGGTTTCTGAAAATACAATTAACATAGGAAAGTGGAGTCACTTGAGGATGGAAGGAGGAGCATCAGATGCGAGGTATGAGACAGCTACCGAAGGAGCAACCACACTCTTCTTTATTATCTAAAAACGACTAATTGAATTAACAAAGCTGAGAGGTAATAGATTACGTATTAAAACTGCAATTGATGAGAAGTATAAGAATGCAAATCCATTAGTTTATATTAATATTAAAATGTTGCCAGAGATATAACATAATGCTCTAAAGCTAAGGGGGTGTATAAAATATTTTACTCCAGGTTCTTACGATAAAATAACGTTTTTTTTCAAGTAAGGTAAAAAAAAATTGACGTAATAAGGCTAATTAGATGGCATTCGATGGGTTTAATCCACTGACAGAGCACAGGATATATACTATTGAGGTGCAGATTGGCGATCGTTTGCATCGTTCTACAAAAGTGGTCATCGTTTCATTTCATCAAAAATAGTTCTAACGTTTCACAAAATTGCAAACATATAGTCTTTACTGTGTTGAACAACTTTGCATTTGACAACTTTTGTTGAAACTTTGGCAAAAAGGAATCATTATTGAAGAAATTAAAAAAATTAGGTTCGACTTTGTAACCGCGGGGAACACTCTGGCATAACGCTCGCCAATTCGCACCCCAATCCAGTCCAAACACCAGGTTCACTCTCGGTCACGGTGAGCCTCGGAACAGTCCTTCAACTATCATTAGTTGGCTCCTTTTTCTCATTTCTTCCCAATGTCGGCTGTGTGAGATGAGGGATTTGTGGAATGAGATCTCCATAGGCTGATTACGTCTAATTGAAAGCCAACTTTTTAAACCTGACTTGGGAACGCCAAAACGCATAAAATGACCAGTCGACCTAGGTTTTTGTTCTACCTCTGGTAACATTTAAAAAATATAAACCAATGGATTTACACTCACACTTCTCAACACCACCAAAGCACGTTATTCAAATGAGCGTGTATCATATGACAATGTATTGTATGTCCAATAGTAAATGACAAGCCTCTTCGAGACCACTGGAGTCCGTGGGAAATGCCGAGAGAGGAGTCGTTGCCAGAGATGATACCAACCCCGACAGAGCATCCACGCCGACAGACATCCGACGACAATTCAAAAGAAACATCCGGAAAGGAACCCAGTTACGACCCATGTCACACAATCACACGGTATTGCAATTCTGACGTGACGGAAGAAGCATCATAACAACTGCAGCACAAACAATCATTTACTCAACCAACAATAGGAAAGAACTACAAGACGGCGGCTGTCTCGGATAGATGGCCCTGGAGGGCAGCGTGGATACACGAGTGCACGTTGGAACACGCCTCCTTGGATGCCGTCAGAAGACCGTCCAGATGGTCGATGTGCACCCGATTCTCCATCTCAACCAATGCTATGTCCTCTCCACCAGAGATCGTTGATAACTAAAAAAGCATTAGTCCACTTCTAACAATAATCATTTTATAAAGTTAATTCCAGTCTAAAACAAACTTGGTCATTTTGTGAACTCTTGAATCTTGCAATTAAATTTTATAAAATACCGTGATCCGGGGAACGGTGTCGACCTCTTCCCTCGACGAAACATCGACGAGTGGCTTTCCATCCACGGAAGCGCACGTGACAGAAGTTACAAGGCCTTTCATCGGAATGCCTGAAACAATAATCAGCAAGAGTATTATAAGAAGGCGTGTACAGGCTACAGTACACAATTACTGTGCACTTGTCTAAGGCGATAGGATTATTAGAGATGTTGGTAAAAGTAAACTTGCCTGCATTTGCAAGAGCGAGACAGGCAGCATTGACACAGGCAGAGAGGCGGGATCCGTCGTCTTGGATGAATTCACAGAAGATATCGATCTGCGAACGAGGAAACAAGGAGCACATCACGACACTCTCCATCGTCTTCTCCAGCAATCGAGCGAATGTCGTCGATTTCCTATCACCTGAATCAATTAATTGCCACCAATATCGTCGGCCAAATGCATCCCAGCAAATATAATAGAAAGAACGAACCTCTTGGGCGGTTTTTCCTCTCGAGAGTAGCGAAGGCGGCTGTTGACAGTTGACAGACAATGATGGCACGGTCATCCAAGGCACGCGTGGAAACCTCATGTGGACCGTACACTGCACACAAAACCTGCAGAAAATAACATTCGTAACATTTGAAGTTGCTCTACATTTTGCGCAACTGAGCGAATTTACACCTGCATTGTGAAACGGATAAGAAGAAACATGAATAATGATAAAAGTGTAACCTTTGTATTTCCCTGTTCGAAATAGACTGATCCATCTGCTTGGGGGGTGACACCGAGACGGATATTCATTCGTCGGGTCTGATGGGGAAGACGGCCATCGGCACGGTATCCATGCTCATCCACTATGTTCATTCCTCAACCATAACAAACTCTCAGTTCAATCATATCACCTCCCCCCCCCTAGTGGTTGCCTTCACATCTCACAACAAATATAGGAAGTGTCCGACAGAATTCGATAACGAGGATGTTATTATTGTATATTATTGCTCATTTATCTTATGTTTGCGTTGTGAATAAAGTCGTATGGGGCTCCCCCTAACCGAAACACCAGAGGAAATTGTTTTGTTGCCAGAGAAGTATGATGAAGCAGCTTTTGTATTGAGGGAATATGCTCGTAGTCTCGGTAAAATGGAAAAACTTTCAGTCACTTAAAAAAAGTGAATTAATACGTAGAAGCAACTAACTTTTCAGCGGTTTGTGACGCAATCACAGCAGAAGTTCCAGCAGGCGTTTCTTGTTTGAAGAGAAGTTTCGGAGCCAATTCACCAAATACGAGCATAAGCCGGCGGTTAACTCGCATATGCTTGTCGAGGCACTTCGACAGGCAAGTGTCCTCGGGACCACGAAGGGTCCGTCCACTCAAATCGTCCACACAAGAAGAGAAACAGCGCTCGGTTAGAGTGTTGTACACGGTTAGGAACTCACGCAACTGAAGGAACTTGCTTCATTCGCAATACTCTAACGTCGTTCACTGCCACAATCAGCTCATTTTGCACAAGTGCACAGGGACTACAATTCAACACACATGTTCTTTCATACATATGTAACTGACATGTCGTGTTTAAAAAATAAAAATATCTGTTCATGGATTAATAACATGTCAAGGCTTTGTCATTTTTAAATTTCAAGCCACGGCCTTGAGTACAGATGACCATTTTTGAATTTTTTTTTCATTTCAAAAAATGGCAGATCCTAAGCTTACCGTACTTTTATGCTTGTTCTTTGTACACACAGCAAATCATTTAAGACGAAAAATAGCAAGTCGGAATTGAAAAATAGCGAAACTTGAATTAGAATAAAAAAGATGGTATTTCCCGGCGAAGACCCCCTTTAATTCAGAGGCAAATTGCGAACCCCAACCCCTAAGCATCTTGGCCAATAATATATAGCAAATGTAAAAGAAAAGAAGAAATTGGTAGGATTCATTTTCATTCCTTCATTTTTGACTACTTTACCGTCTTACCTCTTTATTCTACGGTAGTGGCATTTGAATTTTAATATGTTAAGGCCTCGCTAGAATTACACGGCCATTCTAAAACCTCCGCTATTCCAGATGTAATACCTCTTTTTGTAAATATTAAGGCTTATCACTCCTTGCACAGACAACGAGAGTAAATGTAAACTTTAATACACTTTTACCAAAGTTCGTAAAATACAGACGGCAATTTAAAAACATCACCAGGATACCGTGGACTCAAAAAAACTGAAATGAAAACCTGGTATTCTGCCACCTCAACCAAACTCCTGTAAACGCATAAAAGACAGCCTTATGCAGCTGTAGACCACTAGCGTCTTCAAGCAGTTTATAAAGCTGCAAGTTTCACCGGTCTAAAATTTATTTCTTATGTTATTCGTGAGAGAAATCTTTGTAGGAGTATGCAATTTGGTATTGAAAACCGGCATAAGCAACATGCAGATTCATGAAAAGAGAGTGAGACAGTAGACACAATGTATTCTTTTCAATAAATAAAGAGAATAAATAGTACCTGTCCAACGTCCTGAATAGTTCCACCGTTCATACACTAGCGTGTTGACAATAGAATAAATTTTGCAAAATTGCAAAATCACATAAACTTTACGAGTGCTCCTTCGAAGTCTGGTTGAACTGAAAAACGAAGCGTTGCGGTTTCGTTGCGTGTCTTCCTAAATTCAAAAATTTCTTTGTAATTTTCAAAAATTTAATTATTTTGGCTTTTCTTTTTAATCGCTTTCTGTTTTTACGATATAGTTGCTCTGCCGAATTACTCCACTTCTATAATGTGTCAAAAATGTGTGCTTGCTACCTCCTTCACTGGCAAACCCCTTCTGTTATGACCCCCCACAGCATGTTGCATCCGCCGGTCTACGGTACCTAATTTGCATACGATTACAAAGGTTTTACTCTCTATTACAAAGGGATATGCAAATCTTAGACCGGCGGAAGTTGCACTGTCCCAGCATGCTGTGCCCCCTTCTCGTTGTCAGTTGGAAAGATGCTTTAGAGTAGATGTACGATATGAGAAACATGCATCAACATGCTACGTTTCCAAATGCGATGACATTATACGTAGTGTAGGATGCCAGAGACCTGTTGACAATTTGTGTTCACAAACGAGGTGCGTCCAATGTTCAGATACCCCAAAACGGGGTGCCCGACGTTCTCAAAACGTTGTCAATGAATGTTCTCGTTATTTCCACTTCAATTTCCTTGTTGTCGCTTCACCTGCATCTCACGCTGATTTCTGCTTTCTTGTTGTCTCTGCCTGCGATTCTCGTCCACCCTACTTTTCTGTGTATCGTCCGTGTGATATTTGTCCAGCCATTCTTATTATTCCTTGGAAAAAGTTCTTTGCGAGATTCTGTAAAAACGAGGTATCCGCGATATTTCGTATAAGTTCCTACAGGATATCTTGCCGACAGTATTTTCTTCAAAACAGTAATTTTTAGTATGAGTAATGGTTTACGTATATGCAAGGATGAATTTCCTGACAAGTTGTTCGGGAACTTCTCTCTGGACAACGACTGGGACGGAGACGATTGGATAGATAAGGCAACATCATCTTTTCTTTTTCGATTGCATGTTACTTCATATGGATAGGGACGCCAAAGAAAACGTTTAAGGAAGGACGTAGCATATGCGCACGCTCTACGGTTGTGGTTACTATAAGTGTTAGTAAGCAAGCTTTGTTTATAAAAAAAGAATCCGGCAAAAAAACATCAAGCAATTAAAAAATAGTTAACTAAAGCACATTTGTTTTCCACCATTGTTGTCAATAGTATTTTAATTTTCTTCTCAAATAATTTATTATTATTTTTTGTATCAGGGAAACAAACTGTGAAAGCCCATTGCTAATTGTAAGGTTAGTCAGTTATTCCATTCATTTACCCGAGAAACCTTTAAAGCGCATCGTTTTCTACCAGAATAGCAGTGTTATTGAAGCAGTTGAATGATTCATATATAATATACCTGAATAAACCAGGAGGCAATTATGATCATGTTTTGACTTGTTGCTGTTAGTCAATTATGACAGTTAGTTAACTGCCGTATTATTTCGGTACAGTATCTTATCCAAAGGTGATATGCACATAAAAATTAAATGATGATTGCTCAATTAACACTAATAAACACCTTAATAACATAAATAACACCTCAATTAATCGCAAAGACTCAGAAAGCTTGCTGGTGTGGGCTGTTTCTTGTGGGCAGAGCTTAGTGAGAGGTGTGCTTTTCAACGATGAGTGATGCAACTTTTTTTCTAACACGCACGCTTTGAAATGCGTGTTTTCAAAGCACAATGTTGCGTATTTAGACAGAACATAGGTACATTGGGTTATCTTGATACCTACACATGTAGGTAGCATACATGATTCTGTGATCTTCGTTTTCCTTTATAGGTGGATATTTCACAATTTGCGACAGAAATGGCACCAAATTTGGATGAAATGGCGGAAATACGAAGTGGCCGCGAGTGTCCGCCCACTGGATTCCCGAAACCCGTGTGGTCATATTCGTGTCTGATCGCCCTTGCACTCAAGAACAGTGCTACCGGACAGCTGACCGTCTCGGAGATCTACTCATTCATGTGGTAATGTCTATTGTCATCATTTATTCAGAACCAAATATGTTATTCATAAAGAAATATGATGTTGTTTCAGTGAGCATTTTCCTTATTTTCGAACGGCGCCGGGCGGGTGGAAGAATTCCGTCCGACACAATCTCTCACTGAACAAATGTTTCGCAAAAGTAGAAGTGGAGGCCGACAACCCGGAGAATCCTGGGAGGAAGAGTTGTCTGTGGATGATACGACATGACAAAATGGACAAAATCGAGATGGACATTCGCAAGTGGAGAGAGAAAGGCAGGCTTTTCCCACATATTATATCAAGCCTGTTTGCAGTAGGCTTGAAGGCTTTTTTGCAATCAAAATAGTTTTTGAATTTGTTTCGTTTAACACAAAATTGTCATACCGTTGCTTGCGTAGCACCGATTTTCGGTTATGGTATAATAAGGAGGGGGAGGGGTATTAGCGTTTGCAAAACACAAGTAAAGCTAAAAAGCTTTAGGAAGTGTTCATATAACACAGAAACATGAGACAATTTCAAGTGTAAATGGTTTCCCAGCGAAATTGCTTGTTTTCCGAGACACGAAAATGAGCATGAAAGAAGTAATTGTGAATGTTTGTTTGGATAGCGAATGATCCATTTGCACCCACATTTCAACACTTCTTTCATCTACCAATCCATACACGAACATTGGAAAAAGTTTTTGGAAACCCGTTTATATTTTGTTCAATGGGAAGACCCCCCCTAACTTCCTCTTTTTGATCTCAGCCGTGCTCCTTCATTTTGTCTACACATTCCACGCGGAACCATGTCATGCTCTGAAAGTAGCGTTTCTGCTATACTATATTTGTTTTTCATGTGGGATGACAGTGCGTTCAACAAGGACGCCACATTTTGCTATTTGATTGTGGTTGGAGGACGTGCTCTTCTAGGGTCGATCACAGAGGGAATGGCTCACCCGGAAGACTTGGAGGCCATTGAAGGGGGACGACAAGGGATGCCACCCCTTCGCTCCATCGAAAACATGGATCGACCAATACTCGAGCCCATCCAAGAGTTGCCTGTCAAGCAACCGAGCATCCTCAAGGTATCTTATTCTCTTTCTTCCACTTTCTATTTGTAGGTTTTTTCTCGTCCGATCCCGGCTATCCTGGATCGTCGTTCCTCGAAGCGTCCGTCCTCTCCAGCTTCGGCGCCCTCCCCTGCGTCTTCTTCTCTTACGCCGTCATCGCTGGCGTCATCCGCGGCGTCTCTTCCGCTTCCGCGTGTCCGCTTGGTTCCGCCATCGACTCCTTCTAAGTCGTCGCTTGATTTCCTTTCGTCGTCTTCTCCGCTCCGCCCCTCGAATCTCTTCTCTGATTACGATTCAGCGAATGCGGCGCTCACGAATAATTCTCTGTTGGTGTCAGCTCTGGGACAGAGTCCGTACAGGGGACCGACCACCTTCCCCCACATCGCATCCTAGGCAACATTCCATGCTATGCTCATTAATCAACTACATTACTTATAATCTCTAGGCAACCTCTTTTTTGGAATAATAACATGAGAAGATGCCGTTTACAGCTAACGTATACCCTAAGCACGCAATTTCTACCTGCTAATGATAGGAAGTTACCTCGTTTCATAGATGTAGGAAGGTTGTTTGTCGTTGTATGTTGTAAGTGCTTGTGTCCTTTGATCTACGTTATAGGCCTATTGATAGGACAACGCACTGACTGATTACTTACTTTGTTTGGCCACTTGTGTGTTTCATTTAATCATTTGAGTATAATAACATTATGATTAGCCGCATGCTTATTGTGCTAACAATATCGTACATTGTTCTTTCTTGTAAGTAACTGTTCATACTGCCTATCATCGCATATCCTATCGATGCTTTCATTTCGGTGCATGTAGTGTTTGTTCTTCAGCTCTATTTATTGGGCAACACTATTGCCATTTCTTATTGCTACAAGTTTTATAATTTCTTTTTATGATATTGTATATATTTTTGCTATACTGATTGCTATTTGTATAACTTTGTATGTTTTACATATGCATGCTCTATAATATGTTTCATATGACAATTATTGTAGATATAAATGGATTTATGGTATTAATGCAGACAATGTTGTGTGGGAAGAGTCAGCGTCTAATGAGATATTTGTTGGAATGAGATGGAATGAGATGGAATGTGGTATAGATGGAGGAGACGATGTTACGAGAGGGCCTCGGTCCATTTCGAGTCGCCAATGGGGTCTGTCCAACATAGCACGATATATTACCATTATATATGATATTCTATCATTTCATAGGCAAAAAGCGCATATATGATAGTATACAGCAAACTGTTAATTATACCAGTGATGGTGGACGGCTGTCTGGAGTTCACATCAGGGACTGGGTGACCACTGACTATTTAGGCTCCTCCATCGATCTACTATCTGCCTAACTATATCGATGAAGAACAAGAACAACGTCTGCTGGATAATATAAACAATGCACCGAAACCGCGATGGGAGGTGAGGGGAAAGGGGAGAATGAGCAGCTGGACAGGTCCTCTCTCACAGACGACTACAGAATTATGGAGGGGTTGTCGGAAAGAAAGTTCTTTTTGCTGTTGATGATTTCCCACCAGAAATGCGAAAAATCATGACCAGGTATCTCATTCTTATCATTAACAAATCTCTCTTCCTACTTGCCATTTCACTTTATTCCGTTTTTGACTAAGCACTCAACACACAATAGAACGACAGCTTGTGTATCTTGCCCTCGGTACTGTAGATTTATAGGTTAATTCAAATTCCAAGGCATTTGGTTACAGGGCAAATAAAGATACACAAGTTGTCGTTCTATTCAGCGTATATTGAGTGCTTATGAAACAACGGGAGAAAGTTGCTATGTGCAGTATATGAATAGAGGGACAATAACCCAATGAATAGTTCCCGGAAGAGTAAAATACATTAAAGGCGGTGAAATGTGTAGTTGAGAGAATGTTGTGGAGAGGAAGAAGTGTCGAGGTTCTTGTCTTCTCTCAGATTGGACTCGTTATTGGTTCACCCGGTGAACCATGTTCTGGTGAATGAGTATCTACCCGGCCAGGGGATCCTTCCCCATACGGATGGACCGGCCTTCCGTCCAGTGGTCGCCACTCTTTCCCTTGGCAGCCATACTCTTCTCGACATGTACACTCCTGTGGATGTCGAGGTAGTTTTGTCCTTCCCCAGATGTCTCTCAGGTGCCGCGTCCTGAGGCGGATCGCCGCGTGGGTTCGATGCTCCTCGAACGGCGTTCTCTCGTGCTGATCACCGAAGAAGCCTATCACGGTCATCTGCACGGGATCGCCGAGCGAACTGTGGATACAATGGATGAATGTGTGTGGAATGGACCGCTGGCAAGCGAAGGCGCTCCGCTTACGCGGACACGCGGAACGAGGTACGCGTCCGCCCCGCGTAATGCCTCTCACAGGGTGTCGCTGACCATGCGCTCTGTGGCGCGCGTCTCATCGGTTGTCACATCGCGGCTTCTTGGCAAATGAGTGCGGCAAATCAGGGCATGACTGGGAATGACGCAATGTGCCATATGGCTGCCGGTCCTTTCATCTTCCATTTGACAGCTACACATTTGCATATTACATTCGCCATATCAGTAACTGATCACCGATTGCTGCATACAAGGGCATACATGATAAAGTGATGATACAGTAACAAGTAAAGAGTAAGAACAAGGCAAACGTTGATATACGGTATGCATCTGGTCGATGATAATCCATCCATCCATCTTGGACAATTGCCAGAAGGGGAGGCGTGTCCCTCCCAAGCTACCGTATCCTTCTCATTTCACTTCTGCAGAGTCTCAGTTGATCCTGGCTGGGATCAAACTCGCCTCTGTGTGTTAATCGGGATTGTTCTTATAATCTGTCACTGAGCCCAATGGATCAAAACCTGGCTCATTTATTGTGTGATCCCGAGGAATACGAGTTCGTCCCTTACCACGCCAAGCAGCCAAAGTGTAAGTGTTGTGTTTATGCATGGATTTATGGTATTAGTGGAAGAGAGGGAGTGCAAGGAAGAGAAGGGCAAAACACGACGGCAGCGGACGCACTTTACCAGCCACCAGGTATGTGTCAGCAAAGAGATTGTTAGACGCCGTTGTAGTTATCGGAGCTGGAGAATTGGTTCACTCGGAATCGGTATCCGGACATGGCGACACGTGAGGAGATTGCGGTGTGGATTGGATTGACGGAACCGCGTGTACGGGTAAATGAACTCTTTTGTTCACAATCACACTCATCGTGTTTCTCATTAGTGAGCTCTTCCCCGGGGACACACCGCACACCCCACCACACCTTCCCATATACCGTATACCAATACCCCATTCTCACTACTCATTTGTCTAACTAGAAGAATAACACTGCCGCTGTATACTGTAATGCAATGAGAAGCAGATCATGAGGGCCTTTGAAGTGTCCGAAGAAGCTTACTTGCCTATTCATTCCACCTCATTTGGTAAATGAAGCTGCGTCAGGGTGCCTTGTATTTCTTAACACATTATCCATATGCTGCTCCCTATTATGCGAATAAGATTGATTTAGGTGTGGTTCAAGAACCGCCGTGCGAAATGGCGTAAGCGTGAGCGTGGAGCAGTGGTTGAGCAGAAGGCTCTCCCATCTCTCCCTTCGATGCCATTCCAAGCAAGCGTCATCCCCTCTATGTCGAACCAACCCATTGTCCACATGGACGACTTCTATGGATATTCCACAGGATGGTCACCATCATATCCTCCTCGATCTGTTCCCTTCAATTGGCATCTCAAGCCACCGAACCAGGTTCGCCTTTCCAACAGACGTAATCTAAACACGCCCTTGTCCTAAGAATACAAGACATTGCAGGTGCCAGCGGCCCCATCGCCGTCCGAGAAGCACAAATTGGTGCCTTTCCCCTCATACTCTCCTTGTCACTACACCGGCCCTCTTTGATATTTATATTATATATACATAATTGTAAATTATTATTGCATAGTGGTGATATGACGGTGATAAAGGATGATTGCCAGATTTTGGTGTAGAAAGAGTAGTTGGAAATGGATAGGGAGGGGAGTGGGGAAGGGTGAGGAGGAAAGCGGAGGTCGGACTCCACAAAAGAGACCAATGTTTTATCGCATCATCTTCGACTATCACACATATGCTCCATTGGCTTGATACATTGTATGTGCCATGCGGACGACATCAAACGAATCTTTCCCTCTTGGTCGGTCCATTGACGCGGTTCAGGTGCAGTTGGTGTGGTTAACAGAATAGGTATCAACGAGTTTTTGTATGTCTAGAGGGAACCTGCCCACAGGCACGCCCACCTGCCAACATAAAGGCTATATCCTGGGGAACATCCATACACTCGCAGCGCATTCCCCCATGAAGGTGAGTATGGTGTAGGGGTGCATCGGTGCATCGGTGCAGGTCCTGTTTGTGTGCGTCTTGTTGGTGTCGCCGGCTCTGGGATGCATCGGAGGTGGAGGCGGCGGTTGTTGTTCGGCACCAGCTCCTTCGTGTGGCGCAACTCCTTCTTGTGGAGGAGGTGGAGGGTATGTCCGTCCATTCTTCCTTTCACTTCTATCTTCTAAAACGATTCTTCTTTTCTACCCATCCAGGACATATTGTGCTTGCGGCATTTCTCTGTCTCTGTCTCTCTCCCTCGTTCTCATCTTACCGTCAGTCGAAACTCTTCTCACTTTCTTTTTCAGTTCAAAATTAAGCAGTTTTTGCCCTTTTTGACCTTGAGGGGCATTGGATTAAATCAGCTTGGCAAGCAGGATCAGCGTGGAATTTGCATGGATCGGGGAGAGAATGGCATTGTTGGGTTGGTTTCAGATATGGAGCTGGCGGAGCTGCATACCCGCGACCTGCTGTGGGAGGATACGGTGGTAGTGGCGGATACGCCGCCGCCCCTTCATTCGGAGGCGCCGGAGGATCGTATGCTGCCCCCGCCATTGGAGGCGCATCGTATGGAGCAGCTCTTGGAGGAGGTGGTGGATATGCTGGAGGAGCCGGAGGATATGCTGGATCGGCTGGAGGATATGGAGGATCCGCTGGAGGAGGATCATACGGAGCCGCCCCCGCTGGAGCCGCCATTGGATCAGCTGCCCAGGCCATCGGAGGAGGAGTCGGACAAGTGCAAGCCATCCCCGTCCCCGCTGCCGGAGGAGCCACCGGAGGATCGTCGTACACTGGAGCAGCCGTCCAGGGAGGATTCGAGCAGGCTTCCCAGGGATCGTCCCAGTATTCGTCGGCTGTCGGAGGAGGACAAGACGCTGATCTGGCTGAGACCCCCGCCGCAGGTACCGCCCCTTTCCCCTTCACTTCTCATATGCAGAAGAATCTGTTGCTGAGTCCTCGAGTGCCTCCTACTCTTCTCCCGCCCCTGCTGCTGCCTCCGAAGCTGCTCCCCAGGAGACGGCGCCCGCCCAGGGAGAGGCCGAGTATGAGGAATACGAGGTATCGTGTCACCCAATAGACAATGTTCTTGCAGGAAGAGACTCCGGCTGCTCCCTCAGCCCCCGCCGCGGAGTCTTCCTACTCCCCTGCTCCCTCTGCTCCTGCACCGGCCGCCCCCGCCCCCGTACCCGTGAGTTCTTCTCCTCAGTCTGATCCTTGACAGGAGTACAACAATGCCGCGACCTCTGCCCCCGCAGCTGAGGCTTCGTATTCGTCTGCCGCCACTGAGGCGCCCGCTCCCGCCGCCACTGAGGCCGCGTACTCGTCGGCAGCCCCGGCTGCCACCGAAGCCGCGTCGACCAACTCGTACTCGGAGACCGCAGCACCAGCTGAGAACGCGGTATCTGGAGGAGAAGAGGGAGAGACCACCTATGACGAAGAATCCCCTGCCCCCGCAGCACCCGCCCCCCTCGAGAAGGCCGGATACAACAAGCGTGCCCCCAACAGCTTCAAGCACTAAGCACGCCATCCGTAGTGTGTGTAGGTTAACGTGTCTGTATAAAGAGATCATTCGGTTCCATCCACTTATTCCTCTTACAACAAACATTAACTCTTGTCTAACTTATTTGCCAATAAAGCAGGAGATGAGATATGTAGTCGAGAAATGGAGTGTGAGACG
Organism: Koerneria luziae; assembly: GCA_014805365.1. Taxonomy (NCBI): domain Eukaryota; kingdom Metazoa; phylum Nematoda; class Chromadorea; order Rhabditida; family Neodiplogasteridae; genus Koerneria; species Koerneria luziae. Next base: position 1,675 of record JACMIJ010000238.1, on the reverse strand, counting down.
ACACAAGACATAATCCGCATAGAAGCCCGTCAATCCTTCCCCGTCTTTGTTTCCTCGTGGAATATCCTCCATGGCGGAGAAGGCGCAACTCGAACCGACAGTGTATGTTGTAGGCATGGATCACATGCATCTCTTCCATATTTGTTTGTTCGATACTCCCGATAACAGCAGTTGAGCATACCTTCCCATACAGTCATGCTCTTTCCCTTTACAATCCATAATTACTTTCTCCTTTTACAATGTGCCTGAACACGTCATATTATATGTCAATATTTTCCATGTGGGCTAAACATGAATAGAAAGAACGAAATTCCTCTCATGAGCTTTTTCAATGTTGGTGGAAATCGTGTATAAATTTGTATACTAAATTCCTAAAAAGCTGTTCGTTGATTGGTAAATATGATAATTATTCAGAGAGAGTGAGAAGTGGATTCTTGCACCCCTGCTGGTGCTTCTGCTCCGTATGAATCTGTCCCAGGAAGAAAAGGAGGCGGAGTCACAATGTTCGTTCATCTTGCAGGTGGGGAACAATAGACAGTGCATATCTTATCGTGTTCTCTCACGGCCATCTCCATGGCAGACAACCAAGCGGGGCGAGTTCGGGTCAAATGGGCAGAGAACACAAGCAGAAGAAGCACACGAGGGATGCGAGAACTTTATCTTTGGAAAAATAAACTTTGTAGACTTCGACCATGTCTAATCCACCTTCTCATGAAATTTTTTGACCATGAGAGAGTGTTGAGCAGACAATGTCTACCAAAAACAGGCCAACTGCACGAAAAAGTTTGTTTTTCGAGGATATTGAACTCTTCAACGCTCCCATGTTGACAACAAGACACTAACAATAAGATCAGTTGAAAGTAGAGAGAAAACCTTGAGATATAGCAGTACAACGAAATATAGTTAATTCAGTCGTTGTTGTCGTTGATCCTGGCTAGCGGAGGTCTAGTTGGAGCGGGTCTCCTCATGTCATCCGCCATCCATTCTCCCTTCTTCCTCAGTATCCCAGAAGCAGTCGTTCTCGTCCCTGTCCTTCTCGGGTTGAAGGGAAACCTGGAAATGACGTTTGCTGCACGGCTCAGCACATTGGTGAGCATCTGACATTCCTTCTTAGACGAAAGAACATATACACAGTCATGCTGTTCAGGCAAACGTAGGATATTTGGACGGTCGGCGTCGCGCTGTGTTTGTGTCGAACATGGCGGTGATGCTGGCGCATTGCATCACAGTCGCGTCCCTCGCGGTCCTCGTGTTGGGATTGCTGATGATGATGTGGGGCGACTTTCGTGTCAGGCCACTCGTTTGTCTCCTGTGTGTGTGTCTCGCCACGGCTTCTTGTGTATCCTTGATCTTGGGATCACTGCTCATGCTCCTTGTCATATTAGCGAAGCGGTTCAAGGTACACTAATTGTGAGAATATACGAAATGAGCTGCAGGTGAACCCCGACAACACGATGACTCCAATTGCTGCTTCTTTGGGCGACGTTTTGACATTATCATTTATGGTACAGTACTAGGGGAAGAATGGCTACGGAGGATGTGAACATGCCGTAACACGCCAAGTGAACATGTCATCCGCAACACTTTCTTGCACAGACTACACAGAGAGAAAAATGACTGAAAATTGGCTGGAATTGCACATAGTCATTTCTATGTAGTCATTCACCTTAAAAAT
>JACMIJ010000237.1:4627-24313 GCA_014805365.1 Koerneria luziae | reverse complement strand
GAAATATCTTCACGTCCCTCGGAATTACGCCATAGAGAAAATCTATGAAATGCGTATAAACATTGTAAACATTGTAACTCCCCTAATATAAAGAGGAATTGTTTGGGTTACCCATAGCCTACGGCTAGTAGAGGGGGGGGTACATCGACTGTTAGAATATTACGATATCGCTAGGGTAATACAAATTGTCGCATGAATTAACGGTGAACGCTATTGATATTTCTAGAGTTACCTGAATAGCTTTTTCGATGAGAGCATCATCGTGATTGATGTGTGTGGAGGGAGTGAGATGAGAAGGCGGTCGATTCCTCTCCAATCTCTTGTTCAACTGAATGCTTCCCTTTGTCCTTTCCACAAGGTGTTCTGCTTGTTCGCGGATTCTCCATCTCATTTTCTGCTTCAGAGTTGCTTGTTGTTGTTTCGCAGCTGGAGATGGCCTGTAGATGAAGATGTTGAAATTGTCGAAACAGAAAAGCGTTTCAAGATCATATGTGCTCTTTTTGTGCCTAAAATATCCTACAGTACTTTTCACGGGAAGGCAAAAATGTCTGATCAGATTTTTTAAAGTCGTGTCTTAAAGCTTTTTAAAAAATATTTATCGCAGTATCGACGTCTTCTGACGTGCTGCGGGCGAAATGGTAGATCCATACGTTCCTCAGTTGTCCCTTATACTATAGTATTCGTATCCTCCCACCATTCGCTAGCTTTTTTTGCTCAGATTTATTTGATTTCTTGCTAGAGCCTTTGTAATCGTATGCGAATTGCAGGAAATGCATATCGCAGCGACATCCCCCTGGAGGACTGACTGGACGGGCGGTGGCCTGTTGAGACAATGCGACTTCCCCCTGGAGGACTGACTGGACGGGCGGTGGCCTGTTGAGACAATGCGACTTCCACCGCTCTCAACATTTACATATATATTCATTTGTCAGAGGGCAAAGTCTTTGTTGTTTGTACCCCGGGCAAGATGGATTCTATGAACGGGAAACTTGTAAAACGGTTGCTACCATATTCTTCCACATTGCGCCATTATGGTTATATGCATGTTAGAATTGGCTAATAATTTATACTCAGGTAAAAACATCCCAATTGAAAATCAGTAAGCAATTCAATTGAAAAGCGATCGCTTTTCAATTGAGATGTCGCACCTCAATTGGGATGTTTGATGTGCAACATATATCAATTGAGGTACAGCAATTCAATTGAAGTAAAACAATTCAATTGAAAAGCGACCGCATATATTACTGTTGGTTGAAAGTACTCACAACGGTTGTTCCTCCTCTTCAACTTCAGTGACGTCTGGTGTTTCCTCTTCTTTTTCTGCATCTTGAACGGCCTTTCCCGACGCTCTGTCCTTGAACTTCAGAAGCTGGTCCTACAGCAGAATAGGGGACGCCGTTTTAACGCACCTTGAGCGACTCCCTCCTTGATTTCTTCACAGTCACTTTACCACCGCGATTCATTTTGCCTGCCTAGGCTTTATCCAATAAATCAGATCACTTGTATTATACACACAATGATTGATGCATATACAGACAATACTTTATGAAGATATGACACAAGGGGAATGAGTGAGAATAAGAAGGATGGACATGGACAAGAACGAGAATGAGAGGGGGGGGGGTATGCCACCATGGTTGCCATGGAAATGAGGTTGTGGTTGATGGTCACATCTTTTCATATTTGAGGATGTATCCGCATACAGTACATTCTTTCGAGAAATTGTCGTCTCCATCGTTCTTCTCTTCACAGAATATATGTTCGTGAAGCGACGAAACCTTCGCTTTTTTCGTACTCACACCGCGCATCTATAAGATACAATTTGATCTACTGTAACTGCTATGACCTTGTAAATCGAAAAAGTAAACCGTCCTAGCCGGCCCAATTAATAAGGTAAAAAGCGTGTGAATGACAAACTAGCAAGCCCTCATTGTCTTCTCGTTCTAACAGCAAACATGAAAAAGTAAAAGCGCATTACTTTTATAATGTAAAAAGTAAAAAAAAAGAATGGGCGGTTCCGTTCTGCGTGCAAGTGAATTAGTACCGTGTGCATAGATGTTTCTTCCACATCAAAACAAAGTTTCTAAAGCAGCAAAGCCGTTACACGGAATAAAAACCCTATTGGAAATTAAAGCAGCATGTATAATATAAAGGTTCACCCAAATCTCGAATTTTCGGTCAAAATTCGATAAGACAAGGTCAGCCTAAACAAAAAAATTCCAAACAACAAATTTGTTGTTCTTCTAAAATTTGAAGCGATTAAAAATTGAAAAAAATTCAAACATTTTGAACGTTTTTTCAAATATTTTCAAAGTTCGAAATAGCGTTGAACAGCTTCATTTCAAGTATTTTCAAATAATTTGAAAAATTGAAATATTTTAAATTTTTGAAATCGAAAAATAGCACCCCATATTTTAAAAAAACAACAAAAACACCCAAAAACAAAGCTAGGCACACACTAGTCAACCAAAAGATATTAGAAAAGGGCAAACATACATGTTGCCGAAGTTCCTTCAACCTCTTCCCGAATGCGTTTTCCTGTCGACTGTCCTTGGCAGCCTGCCGACGATCCTTCGCAGTATCCATATCCTCCATAGACCCATGTACTAGTAGTGCACGTTCCACAACCTGATATCATTACGTATGAGTAACCAGTGCCAGCGTTGCTATTGGCAGATCTTAGTTATTGCACCACATTCACATGGACACGATACGTTCCTACTTGCGGAATGCGAGTGACCCATACAAAACAAGTCGGTGAAGCGAGGTGCTAATCATGTCCCAGGGTTAATTTGCGAGGGAAACCTCACTTCCCACAACACCATTTCCTAATAAGCGACTGCCTGAAAATGATATGGTTATTATTTATAGCCACGAAAAAGGTATGATAATTTTGGAATCCCCACTTCGCTCAGTCCTCGTTTCGCTCAACATTACAGTTCTTTTGATGTTAGATGTGTAACAAAGTTAGTAAGTAGGAACCGCCATCTCACACTGAATCCAACCCTCTTAAGAGTGAGATCTGTATACTACTGACCCCTTTGGGAGCTTTTCACAAAGTGCAATCACCAGGCAGTTAACACTATAAAACACACATTTGGTGGTCTCCAGCATGCCAGCCGATTCTGTTCCTGATCACTTTCCCGATGTACATTTTTATGGCACTTGGATAATGTACACTAACAATAAGAGAACTGTAAAGTTGAGGGGAATGATGAGCAAATGAGAAGTGATGGTGAGCGAACTGAGGATTGGGCGAAGTGATGACCCGCCCCAATTTGCGGAGTGCTTCCGATTGCCGAAGTAGTAAGTGCGGGGTAACCTAACGGCAACAGTAACGTATCTCCATGTATGATCACATTGCCAATAGTTACAGTAGTGATAATGATTTACAACAAACCTGGCACTTCAAGTACAATTTCATGTCCCCGTATCGCGGATTATGAGGATTCTTGCGAGACACGTACTTGAGCGGAGGTTGTCGTGCATCCAAATCGCAATCCTTCAGCAGAAACTCATTTTTCGCCTCCGTTTTCGTCATCAATTTGTGCTGACCATCCGGATCTCTGAAAATGGGATATGGTAACAAAAACATATTATGAGAAACTAGCTACGCATAGAAAATGCGATAAAACAAGCATATAGGGTGGGCCCATTTGCGCCAACTGATCTATAAGCTCTACTTTGTCTTCTACAAGGCTGAAATTCCTGACGCACTCTGGTGATCATAGTCTCTGGAAAGTACGATACAAAAAAATGCGAAAAATTATGAGAAGAGTGATGGCACAGCGGAAGTTGGCGAAAATGGGGTCCATCCAGAATATAATAGTACGATAATGCTACCTGCACTCTTCACAGACGGGAAGAAGAAAGTTTTCGTACAACCATGAATTGAGAACCGGACGTTCGCAGGATCGGCAATCCGCATTAGGAGGAGGAGGAACACTACCTGAAATTACTATCAATAATATAAGAAAAGTGAGAATTGAAAGTATTCACGTACTCTCATGGTTAGAGAAATTTCTCGGACCATAATAAAGTGTAAAACAGACGTGAACAAGGCTTTCAAATTGCATTTTCTAAACGTTTTATTCCCACCCCTCTTGTATCCTGGAACATACCCGCAAAGTTATCCTTCTTCCTCTGCGACGAGGTGCCTTCCTCTGCGACGAACCCACCACACTTGGAGTAATCACATTGTTTCTCTCTGAAATAACAATGTCATCAGTATCACCTGAAACATATTATGCTGGGATAAGGCAACTTCCACCGGTTTTACATTCACATATTCCTTTGTTATAGTGATAATCATTTGCTGGCCTATGTAAATGAGGTGCAGAAGATCAGGGGAAACAATAAGCTGTGTCAAACATCGTAGAGAATTAAAAAGGTGTACAAACCTGTACAATTTCTCAATGGGTAGTATTTCCTCGCTGGGATTGTACCTCCTCTTCCGCTGTGCCATCACTCTGTTGTCGATGTACAAACGAATGAACAATCCTGTAATCATGTTATTAGCATATGATACATAAACGAACAAATAACAGCACATGGAGTTTGGTATGCCTCCTTTCGACAAAACACTCATTAATTAATTGATTATCTGTTGATTTAAATTTTGCACTATTGCTCTCCTCTCGCATAGAGCTATCCAAATTCGCACAAAGTTTTCAAACGTAACCCCGCACGAAAAGCACAAATAAACTACGCTCATAAATAACAGTAAAAAATAACAGGCCTCGCCGCAACACGTTAATCAATGTGAGCACTTGAAGTTCGTTGGGTCATATAAAATAAATGCATGGAATGGTGTTTTCAAAACACTGTTTTGATCAGTGAAATGCTTAATTTTTTTTATTGTCTCCGCAGTTATCATGGATATCCATGATATGGGCATTACAATCTGTACCTTTATATAGATCTGCTAGGCACGTTGGCAAATTGTCATAATTTTAAATTTCAAGACACAAAACACAAACGGTCTAATGTACCTCATTTGCATACAAAGACAAAGAAATTGAGAAAAGAGCAAAGGAATGTGTAAATTTTAAACCAACAGTCTATGAACAGTTTCAAAACGCTGTGAACAAAACAATTGTTTTCCAACAACACAGTGAAAAACCAACTGAAAATCGTTTGTGATGTTGTAATGAGGTACTGTGGATCGGCAAATGATAATATGGTGTGAGCCTCTGTACGTATGCAAATCTTGGGAAATGTTTGTTGCAGTGATATCACACTAATTCGCGGTTGTGATATCGCCTGCGATAAGTTGCAAATTGTTGCTGCAATATCGCAGTATTCAAGTAGTCGCTGCTATTGTGATTTGCATTGATTCCTAATCGTTTCTTTTTTAATTGTAATGCTATCTGCAGTTGTTGTTTGCACTAGATCGTCGATATTTGTGTCTGTTGTATAACTCTGGACTTTTACCGGTAGCCTGTAAGACTGTTACGGCCGTGCGGGAAACTAGTGGGATTGTTGGCTAACATATTTCTCCACATTGCTTCGTTACTGTCATTATATATTGCGCCATACACGGTTTCCCTACTTCACTCCTTAGTATACCAGTTAGGAAAAATTGTACAACTGTTTTCACTCGTGATCGGCAGGGTCAGATCACTGTGCGCAGACCCCCTTTCCAGGCCCCGGTATTTTTACGACCAAAATTTTGGTCAACAAAAGTTGCTCTAATCCAAGTTTCGCCGTTTTGCAATTCCGATTTGTCATTTTTGTCTCAAAAGATGGAAAGTTGCGCCTGTGTACACTTTCTTGTACACACATACATATGTGTACAAGAAAAGTTGGTGTATTCATTTACTTGCCACAAAGTGTTATGAACAAGCATAAGTATTATAAGCCGAACTATCATAGATCACCTGTTATTTGCTAAATTGGAAATGTCACAATGGGTCGTCTGGACTGGGGGTGAAAGTTCTTTGGAATTTGAGAATGTTGTTAAGCACATGTCGCAATTTGTGGCAGAACATTTTAATTCTAGGCCTCTCATATCTTAAAAACGACAAAGTCAGATTACCCTAACAATAAGGTTCAATCTCGGTCTTTTTAAGGATGTCAGATATTGTGAGCGAAGAAGAAGACATGTGCATGGTGGACAGGGATGATCTGGTTGAGGTGAGTCGACGAGATGATGCCTGAATTGTCAAGGTCGTCACGGGTCGTCGTGCTTTCTCTAGTGGCGAACCATCTTTGGACGGAAGCGTCGAGGAGGAACGAGGAGCTCTCTCCGATTCTGATCTCATTAACATCTCACGGACAGAGACAATTGCGAAGCAAGCGAAGGGTCCGTCATCCGATGCATTGGAAGGCGAATGTGAGGCCGAGAGGAAACGACACGATGCTGTATGGACTGACGTGTTGGGCAGTGGACAGTTATGGAAGAAAACTGTGTGGCCGGGGAAGGGGACGATGGCCAAAGATGGACAACGTGTCACTGTGAACGTATGTGAGACAAATGGGCTTCTATTGTCAGATTGTCGATGTGTTTAATGGAATCGACTCACACGATCATCTCAGTTTTATCCTCGGATTCAGTTTTGTCATTGATGGTACGTGCTCTATTATGGCATGCATGAGTACTGTATTGTATTCAGCGTGGGAACTCGTGATAAAGATGATGGCCGTCGGTGAGAAATGTCATGTGAAGACGACGTCACGATTCGCATACGGTGAAATAGGATTGCCACCCAATATCCTTCCCGACGAAGATCAGAAGTATACGGTAACACACAATTTGCGAATATTGAAATGTTGCATCTGTTTCCTTTGACTGTTTAGATTGAATTGTTGTCGGTGGAAGAAGATCCATTCGCAGGCAAGGACGAGGAGGAGCTCCTCCAGATGTTGCTGGAATTGAAGGAAAGGGGCAACTTCTACTTTTCGCGAAAAGAATACGATAAGGCCATCTTCGTGTATAAACGGTATGCTTTTGAATATCAACACAACACCATCCCATCAAATAATAAACATGTCTTTCTAGTATAATTTGTTTAGCGTCGTGGCTGTTTCAACATTTAAAGAATATTTAGATATGGTTAGAGACATAGGAGAGACATAGGATGCTCGTCGATCATATTGGCAGATTACTTTGTCCCACTGCCTTTGTACTGCTCATTCAAACTTTCCTGGATACTGATAAGATCGAGATTCTGTTTATACAAATGATAATCCAGCATACGCTTATTATGGGAAATATGCGTACTGCTGGTGTGAATGTTAACAAGTTGGTGGATAACATGATCATTGTGATGGTTGACCGGAGAGACGGTCCTCGCCCTATGTCAATTATCATCTATCAAGTTTAGATGTTGATAAGAATGGCTACCGGTATACTGTATAATTAAGGACGATTCGTGTTTGTGAGGAGAATTGTCGTCCGGGTCTCCGTCTATTGTTATCAGCTCTTCATTCCAATTTGGCCGTCTGCTTTTCCAAGGTTTGTTTCTTCCGGATGATGAGAATGGAATTTGTCCAGTTGGGAGACTGGAAGGCAGTTCTGGAATCGACAGATGCTTCGATCACTGTGCACGAAGCGAATTCGAAGGCACACTTCCGTCGTGCGATGGCTCTCCTGGCTGTCAATGAGACAGCTGCTGCCCTTCTCAGTCTTCAAAAGGTCCGTTCTCTTTTTATCAGAGCTGGGGCAAAGACATTTGCTCCATAAACGTTACAAAAAAACTATTTTGTTTCTATCGAACAAATACAATACGGTTGAACGTGAGCGAAAGGTAGGCTTCCGCTGAAGCAAAAGAAAGGGGGGGGTAATAGGGAGATAAATAATATGCTCGCTGGATACATCCAACCAACACGAGAAGATGTTTCCAATGTGCGATGTTGCATGCATCTGATGGACACCATCCTCCATGATAGGATATCTTCGCCGTGAGATAGGGAGATATATGAGATGTGTGTTCATTCGAACCGGAATCCAATTGTGATAATGTCTGCAAATTAGGATTGTTCATACAAATTGAGCTCTTCAATGGTACTCGGATTGTTGCTCCGAATCCGACGACGAACATCTGGACATCGTGCTGATCAAGTGGCTTCTCATTCGTTCTCTTATCTCTAGATCTTTTTCAATTTCATATTTTTCCCACAGTGGACCTCCTGTATTATCGTTTCATTCGAATGATACAAGGTTGTTCCAGAAATCACTTATGTTGCACTATTGGTCCGTCTTAGAGACTTCCAGTGGATTAATCTGCCTCATTTTGCCAGAAGGATACTAATTGGCAATGAGCGGCAGCAGCGGATACTCGTTGATGAAGATACACACCCGAATAGGGTCAGCGGATACTCGTTGATGAAGATACACACCCGAATAGGGTCGGCCCCCAGGAAGGTAGCAGGAACACTGCTAGTAGACCATCTTTCACACTTGCACACGAACACGGTTTGGTGTTTGCGCAAGCATTATCCAAAGAAACGTACAGATATTCTTGCCAATCTAATGACATATGAAGTTACACTAGATGGATTTGGCAAGTTAGACGCCGTTCGCACCCAGTCCCCTACTAGTCTGACTCTCTCATGGCAGAGTCCAATGTGTTGGCAGCCCGTTTCCAAATGAGTGCTTCTGCAGGCGGCAGCTCTGGATCCTCACGACAAGGCAATCGAACGAGAGATGCTGAATTGTGTGAATAAGGGAAAGGTGGAGAAGGAACAAGAGAGGAAAGTGTACAGGCGGATGTTGGATGGTCTCGGGGAAAGACGAAGGAACTCGTGGCTGGTCCGTCCCATCTATCTTCTCTGTCTCGTCTTGCTTTCTATCCTTGCTCATTTTATGTTTTCCAGAATATTGTCATAGATCTACTGTCAATTCCTGCGAAGGTCTGTCTTGTCTTACTCGGATTGTATAGCTTATATGACATTCCCGTGCTCATGGAAACCTAGTTCCCCTCCTATAAATAGCTCGTTTTGTTTTCTTGCTGGAGGGTTTTCTATACTTTTCTTGGTGAGAGTTTGAATATAAAGTGAAGATATAGTAATAATTGTCATATCTGCTCATTGTGTGATGTGTATAAATGTATGCATTGCATTGCATTGGTTGATTGGCGAGATTTGCGTGTTGTTCAGGTTATTGGGGCGAAAAAGGAGGGGGATTATGTGGAGAATTGCCAGCCTTTTTTTGTTTGTTGAGGATGATGCTGTGGTTGGTGCTCTCGATCCGATCCCTCTTGGCGGCCGACTGTTCCGGTGGATCGCCTTCCACTATTGGTACCTTTTTATCAAGCAGAAGAAGCTGTCCTTCAGTTAAACACAACGCGCGCGAAAAACTATGTCGTTTTAGAAAAGTGGGTCGATGCAATATTTCTCGCGTATGCCAATGAATGCTCAAACGATAGTTGAATGGGTCCTCTATAGATTTCGGCAGTTCAAGAAATTGTGCTTTTTCGCGGCGTGCGCGTGCTTTGTCCTTCACAATAATTGCCACGAACAAACTCAGGTGCAAACCGAACAATTGCTTTATTTTGATTTTAACTGGGGTTTCAACTGTATTTCAGTTGGTTGTGAAGTTGTGTTCGAGTTGTGCCACTGAAATACATACAATTGTGTAAGTAATTGAAACACAATTATGATAGTGGAGCACAATTGTGTAGCAACTGAATTTAAGGAACCTTAAAAGTTGAAGCTGAGCAAATAGAGACAACCAACTATAAGTACTAACAACATGTTTACAAATTGTAAGTACTGACCGGTAGGTTTAGACAGTACAACTTCCTCCGGTCTCAAAATTTACATATCCCTTTAATATAGATAGTAAAGTCTTTGTTGTCGTATGCTAATTAATTGCTGTAGACTGGCGGAAGCGATATGCTGTGCTGTACCACAATTGGAACCGAGCAAAATACTTTACGAATGCGTTCAGGCAATTTCAATGAAACTCAAATACTTTTCTAGAGGTGAAAAATATGTGCATATGTATGATAAGAAAGAAACACAAATACAGTTGCATGGGATCATCCACGAACTGCTTTGTCGCAAAGTTGCACTGTATCAGCGTGATGTGACAGTTGTGTTACACACAATTGTGTAGCAACTGAAACGCAATTTGTGATGGACAAACACGAAAAGCCGAGAAAGGTGTAACTAAGCATGCAACATTCCTAGTTCACTGCATGCTGAGACAGTGCAACTTCCGCCGGTCGAAAAATTTGCATATTCCCTTGACGTAGAGCGTGAAATCTTTGTTCTCGTATGTAAATCAGGTACTGTAGACCGGCGGAAGCAACATGCTGTGTAGTTTTATTCGTGTTATATACAACTGATGTGGTTGCAGCAACGGTGAATCTTTGGAGTAGGAGTGAGCCGAAGAACTTTTATCGATTATCAGATGAGGATTTATCAGTACAAGGATTTCATCTGGAAAGGGCATCACATGTCGGTCTGTTGAGAGAATCGAGTGGCTGCGAGGAAGACTGCCTCATTCGACTATCACTTTCACGAGATGGTCTGTGTCGCCAAGGGAAGAATTGTCAGGAGATTCCCTCGAAGTGGAAGGAGAATCCTCAGGAGAACATTTCTTATGCTCTCATCGGTACCTTGATTGTGCTGCAACTGTTCCCATATACAGGGCAACCCGGACCGAGGGAGGAAGAAATTGTAAGACGGTTACTGTATACATTATGTCACAGATTATACGTACATGTTCGACAATACAACAAGAATTGAAGGATACACAAGGGAGGAGAACCCCGTGTGCTTTGGGTGGACAACACACGACACACGAATATGTCCGGATTTGTTGGTTAAACGAGGCAAGGTCTGTCTGTGTTGTGCACACAAACTATATACATTCTCGGTTGAGGGAATGGCACAACTCATAATAACCAAGACTCTTCTTTCGCATGCCAGACATCTTGTACCAGACTAGCCACGATCATATATTGTGACAGTTCAGGTGAGCTACTCTGGAGAGAAGACAAGGACTGGATCGACAGCCACTTTGGTGTGTGATCCCGGTCTCGCCATTACTGGAGAGGCCTTATTGCTCTGCACGACCGAAGGATGGCTCCCGAAGCAGTTTGGGTCCTGTAGCGACGTTACGAGCTCTTCATACTGTAATGTTTTCACTGCACCAAGAGGAACCTCTGTCATATATTCGTCTTCCACGGTTAATGGTAAGTCGGTCAAACGCTTATAATGTTCAGGTACCGTACCACCAACAACTGTTGCATCTACTCTTTGTCAGCTTGGATTTGTCTCCACTGGAATTGCCAGTCGTTGTAGTAGTGGAAGGTATCCCTTTCGGCTCTATAGACTATAGTCCAGTTGAGTGGATCGAAAAACTGAGGGTTCGAAAAACTTATTGTTAGCTGTCAAAGAAGTAATATGCGCGTTTTTATTTTTATTTTGATAACTTCTTCAAAATTTGGACAGGATATTCGCATGTTGTCCACTTTGTCATTTTGTCCGCTTCCACTTGAGCAGGCATTATCGGGTTAATATTAAAGCACATTAACAAGAAGAGAGTTCCTGAACCCTCTACGCTCTCAATGATGCTATGATACACTGTGCATAACGTGCACATATGTACATATTTGAGAGCGCTTAATATCTGCCTTATGACCCGTGTTATTTTGCTTGATATATTTTTTCCTGTATACCAGCTTTTTCTTATCTCCATTTATCCCTGTTGTTGTTTTTGCCATCATACATAGCGAATGCATTTTTTAGCACACACACAAATGTCGTTGATGATGATACCTCTGTTAATAGAATACTATTCGTTTTTTTTTAAAAATAGATACAAAGCCTTCTGTAAGCTGACATGTAGTGACGAAAGCCAGTGTTATCTAAATATGCAAATGAAAAAACTGTGCAAGGTGATAAAAACTGTGTCTGTTAAATGAGAAATATGATTGCAGATGGGAGCCGGATATTCTTGGTTGTTTCCCTTTGGGAACTGTCCGATGTTCTCCTCACACAGCCGTTCTCAATGGAAATGTATGTTCCTCCTGCTTTTCTTATGTTCAGTTGGAATACACATGGGAGGGTGAGAGTCCCTTCACAATTGGTGCGCGGATTGTCTTGCGTTGCGATGAGGGCTATCGTCCTGCTGGAGCTGAGACTACAACTTGTACGTCGAATGGATGGAGCAGAACTCTCGGACCATGCTCTCTACCTGTATGTTTCTCCTTCACTTGTATATCTCTCTACCTGTATGTTTCTCCTTCATTTATGTTTCTCTCTACCTGCATTCCATTGTGTAATAACCGTTATGTATTCTTGCAGAAATCACGTCGAAAACGGCAAGTAAGACAACACTTAAATACTTCTTTTTGTTTGCTCTAACAATTCGCAACATGCTAATATTGCCAATTCTTTAATGCTTAATTATTTGCTTTTCTAATGACCTCGAAGCATTGCTGCTTCTGATTGAACACAGTTGTGGGAATATTCTAGAGTGCGATTCAATGTCCATTGCTGCCCAATGCACGTGGTGGCCGTATCTCGTATTCATTGCCGTTCACTCCAACAGCCTCTGGGAGCACGGCCCTCCTAACATGTGACGAGGAAGGGCTGACAGGGGCGGCGACTGCAGTCTGTCTCAATGGACAGTGGACGAACCGTCTCGGTATGCTCATTGTCTGTTCATTCGGCTGAAGGTAGATGCATGACAGCAGAAGGCGATCCAAGGTGTCTTCCGAGGGCATTTGTCGTCAATGGAGCCGTCAGTTATACCACTGCTCGTAAGAGAATTTGCATATCTTTTCCTTCTTGTACACATCTTTTCTTCCTGGTTTCAGTTTCTGAGAACGGTCATTACGTGGAAGGAACAGTTTCGACCATAACGTGCAGCGATGGATACTACCTGACCGGGGTAATTATATTCACTTAGTACTTTCTATGAGCAGGAGAGGACGGGTGTCTGCGAGAAGGGCAAATGGAATCCGACTAATATCGGCAATTGTGGAACACTGCCACCCACATCGTGTCAGGACCCAATTGTTGCACAGGGAACAGTCGTTGGCAGCAATGTGAGTGACCATGGACAGGGGACTGGGCACAGGGACGTTGGATGAGTGGGACGGAGGCACAGTTCACGTGTCCCGGGCAAGCGACAACTACCATTATATCCTGTGTAAATGGAACATGGACTCCCCCTCTTTCGACTCTTTCCTGCACAACCAAACAAGGTACGGTACAAAGCAATGACGGTGTGTTCAGCATGCCCCGCCCTTCCGTCTCCACTGTTCGGAAGTCTCGAATATTCTGCGGGAACACCACCATACCCAACGGGGACCATGGTCAAACTTACGTGTACAAATGGAGAAGTGGCAGGGGCCACATTGGCGGAATGTGTAAATGGAATCTGGAGCGAGCCATTGGCAGTCTGTCCAGAGGCACTCTCCAATATGGCCAATCCTGGCCAGTTCATTGGTCCCGGTGGTGTTGTCCAAGGTGCAAATGTTGGTCAAGGAAGAGGTTTCGAGGTGCCTGGAGGGGATTCTCGATGGCTTGGAGGCCCCCGGAGCGTCAATAGTGCAAGCACTCTATGCTCACCATTCCAATATGAAGCAACATATTCTCGTCCTCTGAATGGAAACATCTATGAAGTGGGAACATCGGCAATGGTCACATGTCCAGTTGAAGGAATCCCTGGTATGACAAAAACAGTGTCATATCTTCATTTCCAGGACCGAATATGGCAACTTGCACAGTCGAGGGATGGCAGCCATTGAATATCTGTGGAAATGCCGATCTCGAGGCAGCCTGCCCCGGGGGAAGGAATTGTCGTCTTCAAGCAATCGCACGAACGGGAGGAGAATGCTCCATTGGACCGACTGGGTTGCCCAACTTGGGAGGATCTTACCCTAATGGTTAGTGAATGACGTTGCTTGGTCATTGTTAGGTGCAACATTGGTTCTTCAATGTCCATTGGGATCATCTGCTATTGGATCAACAACTGCGATCTGTAACAATGGCCAATGGACCACAATCGGATCGTGTTTGTCTGCCGGTACAATTTCCCTGCTTCACTTATAGTGCATGCTAGCACCGGGCGAGTTAATTCCTCATTTTACAATTCCCTCTGGTATAAAAAGGCTGTAGCTTTGGCACCAAAGAGGCTACGTCTTAAGTAGCAGTCTTTGCTACAGCCTTTCTAGTGCAAAAGCTACAGCCTTTTTTGTATAGTACCACCACGGGGTGTATAGGGTGGGGGTAGGGGGTATTCCTTCAGGGTCGGAGAAGGGCCCTGAGGAGACGGAGGAAGTACTCCGTACCCCAGTTTCAAAAATGTTATAAACGGTCGCGTAATAATATAATAATATAAGCATTATCAATGAGTTGTATTATTCTCTGCAACATAGACCACCCGGATTTGGTAGAGAGTAAAAGCTACAGCTTTCTTAGTGCCAAAGCTACAGCCTTTTCATACCAGAGCCCGTGCACTGTCACAGCTATGGTGGATGCTTCCTTTTGGTTGTTCATATCAATTGCAGTTAGAGAAGGAGTAGGCTCATTGTTTTACGTGTATTGCTTGCGCTATGCCCCAAATTTGCTTATGTTCACTACTGCCATGCTACAAAATTTATTTACCTTTTGTATGCAAATTAAAGGCTTGCACTAATTTTTGGTACCGAGCTAATCAGAGTAAGACCACAGGCCAACACGAGAGCCAAAAAACAGTTTCGATCAAACTTTTACTCTCAACGTTTTCTTTGCATGTGCAGTTCATACGGTAGTGCACTATGCTAAATCTTTTGCCATGGCTTATATATTGTGATATTGCTAACAATAAGTAGGATTAATACAAATGTTCCAAGGAACCATAATGAGGGATTGGTACAATAATATTTGAGGGTTAGAAAATGAGTTTACTCCTTCTTTAAGCTTATATTGCCATTACTGAAGTGAAGATATTGCAAGTGGATGCACCTCCGTCCTTTGGCTTCTGTCATGCTTGCACTTCTTTCAGTTGCAGTTCACCATAGCCCGTTGGCTAACAATAAGGTGTTTGTATTACGTATTCCAGGACCGTCGAGTCAGGTCGGACAGTTGAATCAAGTGCTATCGAATTGCCTAGATGCTCCGATGGTGCTAAACGGGAATATCATGTATTCTTCTCCTATGAAAGAAAGTGGATCGATGGCATACGCACGGTGTTTGAATGGGTTCGCGCTGACAGGAAGCACACAGCTCTTCTGTGACAATGGACGATGGACTCCTCCCCAATTCGGAGAGTGTCGGATGTCCTCCCAATGTCTCGTCGCTCCCATCACTCCATTGAGGGGTAACCTCCAATTCAGTACGGTAGGCACTTGTCCATTGATGGAGAACCTTCCAGAATACTCTTCTTGGACCATGGCCGGAAGGAACAACCCTTGTGTTGGTATGCGACCCAAGCAGTGATGCAATAGGTGAGTGTCGCCGTCGATCGACTCAGTCAGGTCCGACGACGGCCAAGTGCATCGGAGGCCAATTTTCTCCACCTATTGGCACATGCCAATCTCTTCCATCGAAGTTGCCATGCTTCCCTCCACTCACTCCTCTCAATGGTCAACTGAACTACAGTGCACCAACCCTCCCAAGTGGACAACTGAGTGATGGCACAATGGCCGCTCTTCTCTGTTCCAATGGTGCTGCTGCGAGAGGAGTCACACTCTCTACTTGTAAGAACGGAGCATGGAATCCGCCCATTGGTGTGTGCGGAATCACGAAACGGAGCAGTAGGTCAAAAGCATAGTGTCAAATGTGCTTCCAGTTGCGAACTGCGAAACTCCTCGTGCTCCTGGTGGAGGAGAGATCACGTTCTCATTGGAAGCTGTGCCTGGGACGGGGACGACGTACCCGGAGGGAACGGAGGCGGTCCTTCGATGTGTCACTGGCACAGTCTACGGTGCTCGAGAAGCGCGGTGTTTCCGAGGCGTCTTCGTTCCTCTTCTCGGTCGATGTTTCTCGTGATCTCCCACAAATGTTATCTGCTGCTTTCTGTTCCAGATCGAGCATAGTCATCGTGTCATGTTTGAGCAGCCAAAGCCACTTTTTCACGATTAGTGCTTATGGCATATACAAGCCGGCTGTACACATTTGATCTACGCAAACTGCCGGTACACGGGTTATCAAACATAAATAGACATTTCGTTATACATAGTCTTTCTCATTTTTAGTGAACATTATATTGAAACAGTATAACTTCCCCGGTCACAAAGTTGCATATCCCTTTGTTCAGAGAATCCGTTCTAATCGTATGTTAATGAGGTACTGTAGACCGATGGAAGCAGCATATTGTGTATGTACACACTAGTAACAACAGATAACAATTTTTTTTCAGCACACTAACAAGCACAAAGTAACAGATGTGAACGTGAAGATAAACCATTTCATGGAAAACCCGCAAACCGGAATCAAAGGGTAAAGCATGTAAGGAAACCACACTCCAGAATGACTTGATAGACCTGGAAGGAGTGAACGATTGATAGATTAACCTGGTTGATGGCTCTCCATGAGAAGAAGTCTCTCCAATCGTATGACACAAGGAGAGCATATTTCTCCGTCTTACACACCGTGCAAAAATCACATTCCAAGTAACACTGAGTATGCGAGTCGAATGCAACTTGCGATATTTGCAAACACGATGCGCCACTCTGCAAATCACGCTTTATTTCTGTCTTCAAAAGAATAACTTATTGTTATCCCTGACGATTATCTTAACAACTGTAATATGCAAAGATCGATACTGCATTAACTGTCGACGTGTTCTTATTTGTGCCTTAACAATAAGTGCGAACTTTAACTATACGGTCCAAGTTAACAAGGAGACAGACGGTTGTACACTCAATAAACCGATTTCCAGCTTCGTCGAAAACTCCAGATTCAACTAAAAAAGAATCGGGTCTGACGATGCATTTGGCTTACCTGCCTGTTCGAAGCGCTTACAATTACGGTACCCGTAGGCCATTATATAGCCGGATTCTCCACAGCCAGTACAGCGTTCGTATTGTTTGTAGAGCTCGCAAACATGTGAATTCTTCGCAATGGAACATTGCAACACAGTAATCACGCTTTCATAATAGTTCATTCTCAAACTTACTTACCATTGCCACTTTTCCTAGCATACTATAAGTTAGCACTATAATGAAATATTGACTCATTCTTCACGTCCACTTCAATCCACTAAAGAGAACTAATGAAGAATCAGTGCATTACATTCGTACAATTTTTGCATAACATTCGTGCCATGATATTGTACGAATGCCTTCGCAATAAATGCGCGAATGTTTTACACTGAGGAGGAACAATTCTTACATCAACCACAACAACCAAATAAAAAAAGTGAAATAGTACCAAACATCGGAACAAAACACGCCCATTCGTTTCATGATACCATACTAGGTGTATATAGACTCCAAACTCCAACTTTATATTACTCTTCGCAGAGATCACAGCATTTCGTGACCGCGGGTCTAATGTATTATTATACTTCATTCGCATATAAAGAAATATGCAACGGGCGGGCAATGAACAGCATGAAAAGGCTGTAATAAGATAGTGTCAGTCTCCGTAGTAATTCGGACATGTTGACACTCATTGTGAAGCAGCAATCCACAGTTTCTTTTCGCCTCCACAACGACATTCACATCGACAGTCTTCTGCCATACCTGGCAGGTCATGATGAGGCTTTTCTGAGAGACGATCCCTCGGTGTGTCATATTCACAGCATACTCCCGTCGGTATCTTGCAATTAGGAAAAGTGACGATGAAGCATTAAACAAAGAGTAAACGCACTTTTTAGCGTACTATATCCCTGTTAACCATAACTTGCCCTGGGGGTGGTAGGCACTTCTCTTGGATCTTTAGGGACATAAATGCAATTAGGTGTTTTATGAGGCTTGGAAGACCGAGAAAAGGGCAAAAATAACACATTGCTGTCCTATTCACAGCTTGTTGGGACTGCCGGTGGGAACAAAACAATTGTGTTTCAGTTCCACATTTGTTTTTTCAGCTGAATTTCAATTGTGGGAGTGAATACACCATTCCATTACCACAATTGTGTTTCGGTTGCTACACAATTGTGTAACGTTATCACAATTGTATTTCGGTGAATTACACAACAATTCACTTGCGAACTCAATGAGTTAACTCCTTCTTTGATCTCCGTTTTGATTGAAGATGTTTGATTGAAGAACAAAATGTAATATAAAGAGAAATTCATATCGTATGTTTTTATTAATTGTAGACAGTAAGAGCCCAAAATACCGTACTAAGGGATTGCTCCGGGGATCGTAAAATTATTTAGAAAATTTTTGGCTTTGACAGGTGCCAAGTACAGTAACTTTTGTTATACATATGTCGAAATTTAGTTATTTTTTATTTTATATCTGTCTTGTAGCAGGTTGACTGTTGTGTGGAAGTGTTTGTTTAAGTACTTTGGCATATCAGATTCACAATAAACAACAGATAATAATGAAAGCAAAACAAATCCATAGCATCGGAAAATAATTTAGAATTTTTTTGCTTTGGGTTCGTGTGGTTGCACTTTGATAAGAATTTTGAGTTACTGCTAGCAAATTTTATACATACATACATATACATAATGCAGTGTGAACACAATAAGGAAACACTTTTGTATCTGGCAGTGTTGTAATGAATTGGTGAAAAAGCCCTTCTTCTATACATAGTATAAAACATGAGTAATCATGTACATGATTCCGGATCATACAGCGATTATAATTACAAAATGATGCCTAGGGGAAGACGAGTATCAGATTCGGTTCACCTTGCGGTCATTGCTCCGTCCCGAAGGGGTCTGAGCAAGTCTCTTCGATCTCCTTTTTCCATCAGAAGGCGCTACACTCGACACCATCGGCCTGCAAATATATATTATACGTACAATATATATGGAGACAGTGGTGTAGTGGTATGATGCGCTACTCTCCAGACGACCGCGTCCTGCTAACCCGAGTTCTACATGCCTCCCGCCTCACCAGGGCGCCATCCCTCCGGGTGGGGTTATATGGTAGTGGTCTTACCACGAAGGTATGGGGCCGGGTTCGGGTGGGATCCGCTGGCCAGCCAATGTCTTCTTGGCACATCAGGAACCCCTCCGATTATGAAAGAAACTTTACCTATTACCATACAATATATGCTCCAATTTATTAGCCCAATTGATTGTTGTTCTCCCTTTGTAAAACGTGGGTTTTGAAACGAAAATAGGGGAAAATGGGATGTTGAGAATAGAAGATTACCTCTTGAGCCTGTTGAGATGGCCATGGCGCACATGCTGGTGCTTGTTCTTCATTGATCCTTCCAAGAGTTGTTCTTCTACTCGCTTCTTCCCGTGGCAGACCTTCCTCGGAATCGGTTGTTCCTTCTCAACGGTGGGATGCTCCATACCAGGAACGATCTCCCAGTCGCCGTTGTCTTCTTCCTTCTGTTCCTTTCCTCCGAAGAAATACTCATACACAGAATTGAACATCCCTGAACTCGTCTGTACATTCCAGCTTCGAACAGAAACAAGACTAATCAGAGAAAACGACGAGCGAACAACAAAACCATCGGTACCAGATCTAGAGACAATATGAGCATAGCCGAAAGGAAGCGTGTGGCGGCTAGGATCGAACGGGTCACGCGGTGTAGCCACTCAATAGAGCAAGCGAAATCGAGAGAGACCAGAGAAACGCGAGAAAACAAGCGGTCGAACACGAGACAAGCAGA
>JACMIJ010000236.1:6350-24322 GCA_014805365.1 Koerneria luziae | reverse complement strand
CAGCCAACGTAGGATCTCGTAGACTAACGGACATCCTCCTAATAACCGACGACCCTCCGCTGGTGGTCATTGCCAGCAATTCATTAGTTGAGCCCGGAAGAAAACGAAGGAGAAGAAAGGAGGGCAGAGGTGGTCAAGCCGGCAGCTAATACACATAACTCGTGGTAGACAATGGAAACCTGACAGGCGGATAATGATCGAAGAGGCGGGGAAAGCACGTACAGGGTGTGAAGACACAAACACAATAACAACACTTCTCTTTCTAATAAACAACTAGTATTGTTTCGAATTTCTCAACTTGACTTGATTCTTAAATACAAAATCATAAACACTCATGTAAATTTATGACCTAGTTGCATGTGTAGTTAGAGTACATAACTGGAATTAATAGCCTTGCACAATCAAAAGAACCATGGGCATAAAGCAACTGCGCAATTAACAAGAAAGGGTCATTTGTCTTCGTACATGAGAAGGCAATGAGGGACCGCAGGATTACGGGCACTTCGCCCTCTACCTGAACGACATTGTAGAGAGAAAGACGTGGAAGACAGAGATATGGACGGGACAAAAGAGGGCGACACCCAAGGGACTGCTAAATATTGCCCGATGGAGATAAAACACTAGCAGTGCAATTTGTTCGCATTCAAAGATACCCTCGAGAACAACGAAAGAACTTCGCTTCATGCAAAGAAATCCTAATTGCAATTCCGATTATTGTCGCCTAACGAAGGCGCACTCGAACGGTTCGTTTTTGGAGAATACGACTGCTTTTTGGAGACCATGTACGAGTAACACATGTCGGCCTAAACATAGAAAAACGACTGGGTATGTGAAGGTGCAGGGAAAAGGCAATCTGTCTCTTTCCAAGGAAGTCATGAGTGATAGCCAACAACTCTCTTCTTCTAATAGCCATTTTTGCATCTGAAAACCAGCATGCGTAATGCATATCTAATGATTTCTGAAGCAAACAGCAAAATCTATGAAGAACTGCAATGGGGCATAAACTTCTCGATGCTCTTTAAAAAAGAGCTCAACCTGGATCAATGGGCGGTTAAAAGAGCGGCCGACCCCAATTGGGCATTCATTGGCAGGTCGAACAGCCAATGAGGACAACATGATGATAGCAACGAGTAATTCACAGAGACAACATGTACACGAAGAGTAGAGAAGACGATCAAAAACGAAACGAATAGTGCAAATATCACAAGGTTAGAATTGATCTTGATGAGAAGCTTATTGGATGATAATCGTGCCAAGAGCGGACACACCAAGACGAGGCCTTGGGCGAAGATTCCAATCACTGTGATGGCAAAACCAGTCCAAGCAGACATCTCAAGGTAGCCAACACAGAGGAATATGAAGAAGAATATGAAGAGATTGTGTGAGGAGAGAATCTCCTATGAGATGTTTCTTCGGGTGACACATATGGCTCTTCCGATGTGGGCATAAGAAGCGGGTGATTGATGGGAAGGATATCGGCGACGGATCTCTACCAACAAACTGTGAGGTGGCAGTCGTCGAGATGGCGAGCAGATAGCGAAGACCCGGCACTCACATGGCTTCCCGAGCAACGAAAAACTGCCCTCATACTAATATACTCATTGACACTAATGTTCTATCTGTTCCGTTGACCAACTTTCAGAGACGTTGCTGACTTCTAGATAGTAATCACCTTAGTTAACACAAGGAAAACGTATCTTTAATACATGCTGAATCTAACAGAAAAAAAGTTGAACACGGTATTCTACAAAGAAGCGCACTTGAGGGAAGCACACAAACAGTTGCAGACACTAATTGCGAGTCAATTGTATGTAGGCAGAGGACGAAGTGAGTGCGCGTCTTTGGTGTCGGACAATCAAGACGAAACCAAATAAGACAACTCAACACGGCGGCCACCACACGTGTCCATCCTCCGTATGTGCAAAGATGTAATCACAGATGTCATCATATGCATTTCCGATCCCGTGGAAAATATCTGGCACACAAAATGATTGCTTTCTTTGCGATATGATATATTTGATGTTCTTAGAACCCTAAGGCAAAATGATAACAGTAAGTGGAGTGCCAGACGATAGGCTGAAGAGAAACACACATATCATAATTGGCATAATATGCATAAAAATGAGCATGATGTAATCACATTCGATGATACTGTATGTTTAGCAAGATTTAGGACTTGCCGGCAACAAAAAGATACAAGAACATGTCATCGAATAACGATAACAGAATGATAATTTATTCCATTGTTACTGAGAGTTGAATCTATCGCTGGAATAAACTCGACACGATTGCCATGTGTATTATTGCCTGACCAAGTGTAGTGTCACATAGCATGGCCACCCGCCTAACAGTGGTATTCCTCTTTCTCTCTCCATCCATCCAATGCCAACCACTCTCCGATTCCTCACCGAACCGATACACGCAATGTTTTCGCACCCGCCGGCTCTCCTGGTAATGGATTATTATGTTCTCAGCCGGCCGTCAGCCATATCTGCAGGCGTTCGCTCGCCCGAATATATACAAATCATATGCATTCTGGATGCGAGAAATTCTGAAGTTCCGTGGAATTAGCCACAATTCTCGTTAATAATGATATGCAGACGAGTGCGTTGCGGATGTAATGAGCAGCAGATCATAAAGGAGTTCTCTCCTGGAACACTTGGACTGCTTATTCCAGAAACACAAAGAAACAAAAGTGATAAGTGGCGGTCGGGAATTTGTAAACAATGCGGAAGACAACGACGAAAACGATGCGCAGAGTAGTGAAAGAGCAGAAGGAAAGACGAACTGCGCGCACTGACCAGTCTCCATCTGTGATGGTGCACTGGGGAACGAAACACAAGGACGGCTGCGATCCAGCTATTCTAGAATCATTACTTGTTACGTTTGCTAATATTAGCACACTCTTCCATATAGTTATTTTTTCCTTAGAGGTAGATATGCATAAGTACGTGAAAAACTGTTATCACCAAATGTGGATGATGATGTTTACGGACAACGCAATAGCGAATGAGGGTATTCCGGGATTGCATTGCGATCAAGTAAACCATTATTTGGTGCATCCGATGAAGCTCGATGAAGCAGAGAGCCTGATAACTGAAATCATAAATTTTTGCAGAGTGTCGAAAAGAACAGTCAAACTGTATTTTCTTCTAAAGACATACAACCTCTTGGTCACAATGGGAGGTCTCACAATATACTGTGTTATTCTCGCCTCGTCTGCCTTCATGCTTTTCTGCTGGCGTACTTATATTTAGGCGAAACCTTATTTGTGCTGCTGCCACTAATCCTAAATGTTATGTTAAGCTGAGGATGAAGAGAAATGTGGGAGACGTGGCATTCAAAACATCCAGCACGATTCAACCGTAGACATCTCCTTTTGCTTCAGATGTGCAAGGAACCGGATGATGGAGATGCTGCTCCCATACGGTTATTCTACCGCCAAGCTGTTCTATGAAAGCTCCTTATGATCTCCTTATTGTCAACACTATTTTCGATTTTAGACAGACTTAGGAGTACTCAGTTTCTCTGGTATCCGTCGAAGCACTCGCTTGAATGTTTTCAAAATACTCAGCAAGTTGGAGGGACGCAGATGGCAAATCGCCGTACTCTCATCCCACAAGTATGTATTTGTGGTCGGGGGCACATCCACATGCGCGACAACTTGTCAGTTTCAGTCTCATCTGAGAGCGAGGTCTGTCTCTCGATGGCCACCTACTTCGTACAGTAGCAGAAGCAGTTACTTGTTATGTTCCGAGCTGCTCAGCTTTGCGTCTTCTTAAAATTAGCATTCATAATGTGAGAAGTGCACTGCTAATTTCTAAGTTTAGAGGTGGAAAGGGCGTCATCGAAGTAGTGGCGTATCCGTATGTACATATTCGCCGCACTAGCCGTGATTGTGTTTGTCGTGTGGATGTCCGTCATCGTCGCCCTCTCATCCAGGATGGTCTCCGTCCCCTTCCCGGAATCCCTTCATCCGCTCTTCCCCGACCCTCCTCTCCGTCCTTCGTTCATCGCTTTCATGTCGTCGTCTACTCGTTGATTAAACACACGCGTCCTCCACAGTTCTCACACGTCGGCGGCATTATTGTTGTTTATTGGAGCAATTAGGGCGATGCATCAGCGATGAATGAATGTTTGGAGGATGCGTGGATGTGGATGGCATGACCCGCTGTAGCAGCTAATGTGTTCCTGTATGGGGAATGAATGCGCTGTGGTCTTCCCCATTCGTCATGGCTTTCAACTTCTTAGCAGTAGAATGATTCACGTGCCAGTTCATCTCGGTATCAATGAGCATGGGAGATGATGCACCGCTGGAGGCAAAAGGATGTCATGGCGCACAACATGTTGTGAATAACTTACTCACTTGCTTGTTCTGATCTGTCAAACCTCGCTGCATTCGTTATGCTGGATTGTCGTTCGCCACAATCTCCTTCCTTCTTTCATTTTTCTTTTGTCTCCACTCTGTCCATTCTCGCTGGCACACCTACCATTAGTCTTTTCCTTTGTGGTTTTTCGAGGAGTACACATAACTCTGCTCTATTTGACGCTTCCCAATAAGATAAAACAAAAACATTAGTTTATTAACAAGAAGCCTTACACAATAAGCATGCATTGTGGCTGGTTGGATATATGTACACGCGACTTCCTCCATTTGCTTTTTCTTTCATCCCACTGATAAATAATTGCGTGCTGTTAATGTATCGGATTGAACAGACGCTCCAGGATTACAATCCGGGAGATTCACTGAAAAAAAAACGCTTATCTTTAGTAGAAGATGCGTGTAGACACGTCATTTTTTGTGCAGTGGATGGAAGACGATTATCGAAAGATGTATGTAGAATGGGTCAGAAGAACAACGCGAGGACAACAAGCTCTTGATCTGCAGATCTCGCATTTACTTTGTGTTCCTACTTCTTTTCAGCGAGATGTTGCTCTGAGTGCGCAACAATTTACACTCAAGTGCTTTGAGTGTGCTGGATCCCCATTGCAATGCAACACACTTGCACGAGGATCTACCGTAGCTGGTGCACTCTGCTCATTCCTTTGGACAAATTTCTGTGCCATTTGTTTTCCTAAGGTTGTATATATGTGTGAACTGGTCGTTTCATGATTGGTAGAATCTCGTCTGCATTTGTCACCATCCACTCTCCTCTCCTTCCACACGTGCCTTTCATCCGTGTTCCCGTTTTAATTCGGTTCCCTCGGGAAAGACAACACCCGAAATCGGCTACCGAACGCGCGCTTTTTCTGCTGTCTGTCAAATGACCGCCACCGGGTCGTCTTCCCTCCGTCTCCTGTGTGCGTACCTCATATTTCTCCTTCATTGAACAAAGTACACAGCACATTCCATTTTATGATTGCATTTCTGCTGGAGGGCAGCAAATGAGGCTCAGTCGTTTTTGCACCAAGGTGTTCGTATGTGTTATCTGGCTGGGTGTCTCGGTGTCTTCTAATCGTGGTCTGTCGGTGTCCTTTCTGTTCTTTTCGTGGGTGTGTTGATGGTGTAGTGGGGAAGGCTCACGTTCTCTGTAGCGCATATTCATGCCGTCGAACAAAGCCCGACACGTCAGGAGAGCAACTCATATCAGCCTCCTCTCTATTGTGCGGAGCATCCACTCTCATGCAACGGTCAGAACAACATTCGCTGGCCGGCAGATCTTTTGCTCTGCACCAATTTAAGCACATTTTGTTAACATCCTTAGAAAGAGTCACCACACAAAACTCCTCATGTATTATATATGAATTTTCTTCTGGAAAGTTGATCTAACGCAAGTGAGGAATGCTAACTGTGATTGTCTAACTACAATAGGGTGTGCTATGCGGAACCAGCAGTAGAACGGGGAGCAAAGTGTGCAGGAGCCGAGCTTCGGCAGGGCGATTAGTTGTGTGTCTGAAAGCACCCTCCGAGTTGTGGGTGTGCGATATTCATCACCCATTCACACCTTGTCAACCTCTGTTTTTGTTGGTCTCCGGCTCTCGTCGAATAGTCCCGGTTCGTTTGCCTTCTGCCTTCTTGTTCCTCCGACTTTCCTATCTTGAACGGATAAGAAAAAGTGAATCTAGCAGGCAAGTTAATTATCACGCTATGTCACGTATATGACGTGGAGAGAGAGGTTAGGCAACTCATCGTGTTTCGATAGATTGCACACTATCATGTATGGTCTTGGCTACTGGCAAGCTCATTCACTAGCGATGATCCTCCCTCTGACATACAATACTTGTTTTCCTTCGCTTGCTGTTCAAAGAAATGCACGTTCCTCTTCCAATTCGTTCTCACAATCGAAGTTTGATATAATAAGGGGAATGAATGCTCAACAGCTTTAGCAGTGAACGAAAATCGAGCAAAGGTCTCAGTTTACTCATTAGAGGAGTACAACGTGGCGCGTTTATGCGATACCGCCGGCCAATTATGTGTCGGCTCACTCGGCTGCTTGTCTTCTTCGGCTGTCGGCGATCCGCCCATCGCAGATTATGCTGAGCACATTTACATTATCAATGAGAAGTCGATCCGACCAACACAACACTTCCACACAGAAAAGGTTCTCTTTCACCAACGACCACAATGGCTGGCTGCTCGTATGGCGAACGATGGATGAAAAGGTAGAAGTTGGGGGCTGCCCCCAAAAAAGCCTTGCGTGCTTTGATGGAGTCCCGGAACAGTGGAAGTAGGCCGAGTGTTCATGTTGGAATTTGAATCGTAGTCATTCGCAATTAGCCTCACGTTATCAACTTTTAACGGCGCCAATGTGTCATGAGCACCGATGGCTAATCCATTTCTGATCCCACTATCACAAACATTTCTTCAACCTTGAGTTACTTTTACATATTACTAAACAACTTGATCATATCATAGAAGACATTGCAACTAGTATCCGACGGGTATCATGTTTGCCTATGTTTGGATGTGCTGCATTCTTTCTCGTTCCCCTCATATTAAGAATTTCAAATCAAGTTAGAATGCAGAAGTAATTTTCTAGTTTGTCAATGGGCACACAAAGGAAATGGTCTGGAGATATGATATTGTCTGGCAGATTGTGTTTATCCCGTTTGCTGTGGGCGAGTATTATTCCAATGTGGTTTAATTGATGCACTTCCTGTATCACAATTGTGGAAATAGTCGTATTAGTGTGCCCGTGGGGTGGCCTGAAATCGGTAGCGCTAGAAGAGAGAGCGTTTGCCGGAGGTCTGCCATTGAGATTATCTTTTCACATTGCTGCCCTTCATTTCCTCTTGTTAATGGAATATGTCTGTTGTTGATATTTTTGAAAACTCCGATGCGAATGTTTGCACAAGGAAATATATCTTTCATGATCACCTTTGTCTGCATTGATTAGTGTTTATTTGTTCACTGAATGTTGAGTTTACACAAGAAAAACAAGGATTTCGTGCTTGAAGTCGAACTTGAATTAATCGGCTTGTCGAGTGTCAACATAATGCTCGTTCGTATTTATCAGCAGGTTTGTCGAACACTCTTTTGCTCTACATTATGTAACGCTTGAATGCGCGGCTTTCATTCAAATCGAGTAATATCACGGTCTCCGAATACCGCAACCTCACTATCGTTTTGCCTTATTCGCCGTGCTGTCGACGTAAGTCGGATTCCACCCCCGACTAATAAGCTTACAATGTAAATTACGTACATTTCCCCCCAATCAAGCGTTGCCGCTTTTTTTCAGTTCTTAGTCATATGCGGACATAAGCGTATGTTATCCGCCTTCCGTGAAGTAAAACGTTCGCTGCACTGACGGAGCTGAGTCAGTCAGACGTTGAGTTGGTTGATCAAAGAGGACTGCCTCTGCTTGTCCCTTCCACACTTTGTCCTCCATTTCGTGCGGTGTTCTCTGTTCTTTCTCCCATGAAGGCATTTCCTGCCGTCGTCACTATTTGAGCACAACAAAAGGTAGGAAGACATGGAGGATTTCCAATTTGACACATAAATTCGGTTTTCAGAGCTCTTCTCAATATTCACCTCTAACGTCTTTCAGTAATAGGGATAATTGTTCGGTTGAGCTCCGTCGCGTCCTTCTCGGTTTCCGTCTTCGCCTCCCTCCCCATCGGCTCGCTATTTCTAAATTTGCCGAAAGCTGTTTGTCACTGAAACGTGTTACTATTGCCTGAAACAAATCATGAGCAACACTCCTCAAAAGTTGGCTGTCATGCATAATAATTGGAGCGGCAGCGCGTTGATTCGTGGGTGGAATATGAATTTTTTCGAGTGAAGTGAAGTTCTCTGTAAGCGTGCTGTTGTCTGTCATTTATTAACTGTACTATCTAACAGTCTAACTGCCTTTGTTCATTATGTTTTCTGATATTTCCAAGCGCGATCCAATTGCTTGTTGTGATCGCAGGTGCGCATATGCCTTTTTTTGTTTCTGTCACTCGTTCGACCGGATTCTCCAATTAAATTGAGAGCTGTACGGCGAATGTTTATTGACACTCCAGGAACTTCTTCGTGTCTATGCGCGCATGTAAATCCTGCATCCTGCAGTTCTTGAGGATCGCCGTGGATATCACCGTTCGCGTCGGAAATCCTCCCCGACGCAGCTCCACGTCTCCTATTCTATTCTTATCTTTGATTCATATTGGCTTCTCCAATTGTCCATTGTGCTCTAATTGATGGTGATCTTCACTATCAACTTTGGCATATTCATGGAACTCATGTATCGAATAGTGTTGATGTGCACCGCGGACAATCTCTGGATGTCCTCTCATGTCTCGGCGTACTTGCCACTTTCCCCTCCACGCTCATCCTCTTTTTGCTGTTCGATTAATAAAGCCAATAAAGGTCGTGTATATATCCCCTCATAAATCCAGGCATGCTCAGCATTCCCTCACTTTGGCAAAAACGATGAAGCAGAAGGAATAGTGCACTATTCTTTTGTTTTTGTTTTTTCCTTTTCTGCTGAAATGTTCATTGCGCGCGCAACTGTGCTCTTCTATGCAAATTGTCTGCCGAGCTGTTTGTTTGATTCGGCATTTTCCTTGTAAGCAAATTGCGATAATTTCAATCTGCCTCGGGATTCGAGCTCTACATTCGTGAAATGTCCAATGTGTACCGATGAACATGCCGGAAATTGCGGGTGGTGTCTACATCACCTCGCCCAATCTATTCGTCTTTCACACAACTTACCCTTAACGCTGTTAGGTAATGGTTGGCAGTCAAATACTTTCATTGCACGTAATGAGATGATAATAGCTGCGTACGTGTGCTGTCGATGTACCTGTTCCGCACACGGCCTTTGCTCGTCCATTGTGCAGCAGGTGCTTCTGTTAGTGCTGGCCGGGCACTTCGTCGTCGATTCGACTTGTCTAGTGCACATGCCATCTGCCTCAAGTGCCATTCCTTTCTCCGATCGCTGCTTCTCTATCGATGACGATGTCTCTCCTTTCCATCGTGTGTTCCATTTCTGTCCAATCTTCGTCCGTGCCTCCCGATGTTCGCATTTTCTCTCATCATATTCCGAAACAATGTGTCCGTAATGTATTCAGAGTGCCCATAAATGTACACGAATGGTCGATGAAGTGAGTGCTGAGGCATTGCCGATGCAAGTGCATACACTTGTGATCGTTTCTAAGAACAGTTATGAGCAACATGATCTTTTCACTTTCGAGTGACTTTTTGTCATTATCGGTAGTCGTAGTTGGCGGCAATTGCATTTGCCATCAAGAGTGTGACGATATCACAATGTTATCGCGTGCTTTTACTCGTGTTGCATTTTTTCTTATGTATTCAATGTATTTTATGTTTTTGCAGGTTGAGTGATGTAATGTCCACAATCGACGATCCTAATACGATATTCCAAGTGAGTTTAGATGAGGCGACATCGCCGTCCACTCTTCAGTTGTTCAAGGGAAGCTCACTATTTCTGCTCGTCGCTTGGACCATTGTAGCCAACTCACTCGTCTTCATCGTTCTGTATAAGAATCCTCGGTTGCAGACGGTTCCGAACCTCCTGGTCAGTCTGCTCCTGCATGGACTGTTTCTTGTTCAGGTTGGTAATCTGGCCTTCTCCGATTTGTGTCTCGGCCTGGTCGTCCTTCCGCTATCGTCAATCTACGCCATTGCTGGCGAATGGATTTTTCCAGAGTCGTTGTGCGAAATTTTTGTTTCAGGTGGGCGGTGTTTGCCATTAATAGACACGTCGAAGAGCAGAATAGTTGAGGAGAAGTGTTAGATGGTGACTCGATATCTTATTTCTGAGATATCAGTCAACCACTCAATGATAATTTCTTACGACGACGAAATATGATATAAATGAACATCTACGGCTCTTTTTTCCTTCAAGTATTCTTCTCGAAATTATAAAGAGATGTGAGGGAGAAGCTAGGAATTGGAAGGGAAGAGGACGAGTGTGAGGATATGCGAATTCCTTTTGACGTTAGAAGTAAAAAGAGAGTGGTTGTGTCTATCTTGGGACGAGTGAAGATATTACATAAGAGGAGAACATTGCAGCTGACATCCTTTGCTCGACGGCCTCGATATGGAATCTGTCGATTGTCGGGTTGGACCGATATTGGGCGATCACGAGTCCGGTCGCGTATATGGCGAAGAGAAACAAGAAAACTGCCTCGTTGATGATTCTGTCTGTGTGGGTCTCCAGCGGATTGATATCCCTCGCCCCACTCGCTGGATGGAGACAAGTATGATAACAATTGAGGGATTCAACTCACCCGCCCCATTCCAGGTTGCGAATCACGGAAACCTGCAGAATATTACCGGCACATTTCAATGCACGTTCCTCGACCTTCCATCGTACACTGTCTATTCTGCGACTGGTTCCTTCTTCATTCCCACCATCGTCATGTTCTTCGTCTACTTCAAAATCTATCAAGCGTTTGCTAAGCACCGTGCGCGTCAAATATACCGTCAGAAGGTACACTTCACTTTAATATTAGCGATAGATGGACATTATTGTCTGCATGTACTATGTAGCATGCGATTTGTATTCTCTTCTTCTCCGATCTTTCCTGTCTTTTTCCGTTAATGGAGTTCTTTTTTGTCGTTCTAATCATGCATGTCTTGAGAAACAAAGTTACCGGAGAGTGTTTAATGAGAGTTGTGAGGTGAGAGCGCGACTTTCTTCTTGTCGGTGTGAGAATGTCGATTTTCGGTTTTCCAAGCGCATCATAGTCTGGAGAGTTCGTACCTCTGTCGCATCCCATGCAGAGGTGATCTGCCTCTCTCTCTCTCCTGCCTTCAATGATCAATAATACCGTTTTAGCTCGCCGTGTCTTCCCATGTAAGCTCCGTTTCTCATTTATTCTAATATGCCAAAGGTATGATGAGCTTGTGATGACCAGTAGAACAATGGAAGCACCCAGTAGATGGAACTGCCCTTCTCCTTCTAACCTATCACAATGCACAGCACCCTCCGTCCCCATCGACTCCTTCGATCCACCGTCCCGCCTGTGTTCTCTTCGCGCATTCAGTCACCACCCTATCCTGTATTTCCTCGATCTTCCGAATGCCATATCCTCCTGCTCTCCTCATTCACCTTTCCATACACCATTATCCGTAGGCGTCTGGTGTTTTCTGCTTGCATTTTTATCACGTCATGACACATTTTTGCATGTATTTTTTTCACTTCATCAAACACACGGAGCTGATTTTCGGCAATCATCTCCGTTGTCCGTCAAAGCACCATCTCTTCTGCCGTTGCATTTCTATTTCTCATTGAGAGACTCAGTCGTGGTTCGAAGAGACGCTACTAACAGTTATCGTGCATCCCATGGAGACGTCTGTTTGTTCGTTCTTCTGTAGCTGTAGATAGGTAGTGGAAACCCGCTCCCGTTCAGGTCATAAGGAAACACATTGAATCCACCATCCTCCACGAAATCAGCCACGTACTACCAACATCTGATGAGTTCGCGAAAGAAGAAGAGGAAGAGGAGGAGGAAGAAGAAGATAGTGAGCAACTGCGAGCAGCGGCATCTTATTTTTGTAGGCGAAAGCAGCGGAAAAGTCGAAAATGGATTGAAGAACAGGAACGGACCAATCATAGAGGAGGATGATGAAGGGGAAGACGAAGAGTCGTCCGATAACGAGAAACGAGAGAATCACACAGAAACAACGGTAAGGGCAATATCTTGCGAAATACATGATTTAGTTGGCAACGACCTCCACGATGATGCCCGCTGAAGCTCCTGCGCAGCATGGCTACGTCATCAAACGAGACGTGAAAGCCGTCAAGTCGCTTCCTCCTGAGAAATTGGAAAAGTCCGTCGCATTTCAAAAGTCGAATGCGAAGGCTACAAGGAGCATTGTCAGCATCAGCTACGAGAAAGTGCAGCGGCACAAGATCAGGTTTGTACACTGGATGACGTCATCACGCAACGCATACTTTACAGGAAGGAAAGAAATTATAGAAAAAGCTTGCAACGAAAGCCGAAGGCGATCTCAGCGGCAAAAGAGAGGCGAGGAGTGAAGGTTCTCGGTATCATTCTCGGCTGCTTTACTGTATGCTGGACACCATTTTTTATGTGAGTGGCAATGTACCTCTGATCAAACATCTTTCAGTATGTATGTATTGTCACAGTTCTGCTCTTCATGTACAGTCAACCCGCATATCGAAATGTTCATCACTTGGCTCGGATATTCCAATTCGGCGATGAACCCTATTATCTACACGGTAAATGAATGCATTATACGTATATTTCAAACATTCCTATTCTTAGCTGTTCTTCGGTTCACATTGCTTAGATTCCTCTTGGCATGGCGCACACATCTAAAAATACCATTCTTCAGGTCTTCAATCGTGACTATCAAATAGCCTTGAAACGTCTGTTTACAAGCGATAAAAAGAATACTCCGGGCATTCGTCCGTTGTAGGCCGGGAGGGAGGGCTTCGTCCTCCCCTTACACTCCGAACACGATCTCCATCCTTGGCCACCGGTACACGCGTCAAGTATCGTAGACTTCTGTACTTCTTGCCGTTATATATGAAACGAATGCTGTCTCCGCCTTGCCGGGGATGCTCGTACAAGTTGCGAGTGGCCCGATCGCCCTCTACTTTCTCACAGGTTCCTCTCTCCTCCATGTGTCATGTTCGTGCATTTATCTATCGTCATCATCTCTCATCTTTTCTTCCTCACAAGCATCCCGTGCACGGAGTGTGTGCGAGGGAACAGCTGGAGGTTCCTCTTGATATCACCAGAATGTCCTCTGGAATGCATTACTCACCGAAGCACTCGCCACATTTCCGTCTCCTAAGCTCTTTTGTCAATAACTTTGTTAATATGATCAAATATATGAACTCATACAATAATAATAATAACTGTGCTTATATTTTCGTTAAATGTGTATGCTGTATAAACATGATTACTTCATTACCTTGAGAAAAATACATTATGCTTCATGTAAATGTGAACTGTTCGCATTACTAAACATTCCAAAGATGCTTGATGTTTGAATGAGCGTGATGAGTCGCAATAGCATATTATATTTTTGTGCAAATTCCATCGCCGTCAGAATGGCGCACCGCTTCCTTATCACTTGTCGTTAAGCGCTTCATTCCTTGATAGTGAAGCAGGCGAGAAAAGGACGAGAACAATTCAGTCGGCCCTGTCGATTCTCCCGTTTTCTTGCTGATTTTGCCATTGGACGATGTCTCTCGGCAGTGCGTCGGGCAGCAAAGCGACGGCCGGGTCGCCCCAGAAGATCATCCTGTCCGTGAACACACAGCTGAACAACTCATTCCTCCCTGGTACGTGTCTATCCATCAGGAACACTCCTTCCAGCTGTCAAGGTGGTCGCCAACACTGCAACCGAACTGCTGAAGGCCACACATGCATTCCAAAAGGCTTCTGAGGCTCACGCCGCAGCGATCAGGCTGTTGGCGGAGAGCGGAAGGAGCGGACAGAGTGGAACTGTCCGGCAGGCAAAAGCACTGCATGAACTTGCGAAAGCGTATGAGAATGTCCTGAACGCCAATAAGCTTTCCGTAAGTGTTTACCATTTTGTGCATTAGCTGAATATTATTAGGTTCCGAAGTTGACCTTTATCGCGACAAAGACAACAACGTACAGCAGCGGCGAAAAGGAGAAACTAAAGGAGATCTACGCTAATTATACAAAGAAGGAAAAGGACTTGCTGAAAGCGGAGAAAAAGGGAACTGCGGTAAGCGACTTTATTCACCAATACGGTGCAGACACAAAATGCGGACGAGTTCTATGCGAAGGAAGCAGCTTATTTCTGCAATCAGCAAGAAATGCGATACAAATTCTTCGTTGACAAACACAGGGAATGGCTACAAAGGTAGCGTTCTGTCATTCATTTCATCATTTCATTCCTCAGTTATGGCGAAACAATCAAAACAGCGAGGTCTCTCCTTGATTTGACCAGCGTCGAAATTGAAAAGCTAAAGGAAGATAATAAAGAAGAAGTGAAGGAAAAACGAAATGATGAACACGAGGAATCAAAGGAGGAAAAGAAAGAGGAAATCGCAGAAAAGGAAGAAGTGAAGGCCGACGAATTGAAGGAGAAAGAACAGGCGAATGAGAAGACAGAAGATGTGGGCATCGAGACACCCGTACTCGACCAGGTCCATGATGACCACAACCAGCACCATCATCATCAAGATGTCCAGACCGTTGAGGTAAGGTTTATTTAATGCTAACCATTCAATTGCTTACATTTCAGCACGGACAGAATCATCTCACAAATGGTGACAGGGAAATTGCCGTGGAAGATCAGCCTGCTGTCGACCAAATTGTTTGTTTCTGTACGCTTTGATATGTTCTTTTCTCAGGAGCCTCAAGTGAAATCTAGTACGAAATACATCGAATTGGCCCATCAACGAGGAATGGCAGTGCCGGTCTTCCCTGCAATGGTTCCCTCTCACGACTATCGAGTAAGATCATGACACAAGTGGTTATCTTATTTCTTTATTTTGGCATAGGTCTTTACAGATAAATGACAATGAAATCGGTCGATGCTATTCATCATTATTTAAAACAACAAAATAACGTTTACAACGATGTTTTATTTACAATTATCTTCCACTGGGTAACAGAATTTCAATTGACATGCACATGTATGCTATTTTTTTAGCCACTACAACCCGTTCATGTTTCTCCTCCGCCAACTGCTCCAAGACAAATGCATTACGATGTTCATGTGCAACCAGATTATCAAAATCACACAGGTACTACTCCTGCATAGTTCGTCTTGCTTGGTCTGAATCTTTGTTAATCTATCTACATGTTTTGTCTGAACTGCGTTTCATTGACTATCGACAGTGAACAAAGCTCAACACATAATCTTAACGACCTTCTGTGACATTTATGTTGGCAGTAAAGCATTGTCCGATAACAGAGCAAAGCTACCGATTGTGGCAATTATTGAAGATTCATTCTCCTGCTTACCGAAATTAAATTTTCTCTTCTATATGTGGTTATTCCAACATGGTTTTCAATCCAGCAACTGCTGATCAATGAGTTTCAGATCCGATTCCTGTCGTGCATACAGTGCATCACACGCAGCCGGTGGTCATCTCCCCAGTCAGTTCCCTTCCTTCCCCGGTCGCCCCTCCAAAGCCCAAGATCGCCGCAACACCTCCGCCCGTTGCCATCACACCACCCGTGGCGGATCACAGTTTGAATGGTTAGTCCTATTTCGAGCCTTCTCAGTGACTCATAGTCATTCATTTACAACACGACAAGGCAATAACAAGCCTTTCTGTTCTTGGTCTTGCTTAGATGTTACAGATAATCAGCATCATTATGGTCTGTGTGAATCTATTTCCTATCTGTTTGACGTTTTTATTCCTGGTGTGCGCACATTCCCATTGTTCCTGTCGCAGGCGCCATCACGACGGGCTTCGCAGCCAGTGACTATGGCAAGACACTCGTGGTGATGCAGGACTTCCTCGCAACCAGCGGCGAGCAATTGACGGTAAACAGAGGCGATAAGGTATGATCGATGACTCACCACTCATACACTCTTCAGGTGATTCTCATCAAAAGCGGAACCAGAGGCTGGATTTTCATCCGCGATTGCGTTTCACAACGGTAAGCAAGGCACAAATCAAGCTACCCATATTTCATAATCATGCTCAGAATGGAAGTGACTGTTTCAATATAGCAAAAAAAACGTTTGTGAATGAGTATGTTGTGCATGGTAACAGATATTGTGTTCTGTGATACAATGAACGAGTTCTTGCAGGACGGGATGGATGCCTGCGCCCTATGCTTCTGCTCCGTGACAACTCCAAAGACCTCTTCCTTGTCTCAGTCACTCTCGTTTTCGTATATGAATATGTCATCATTGCCATTCCACAGTAGAGAAACCGTTGCACATTTTGCCAATTTTATGACATTTCTGTAAATAACAACGTATATCTACGAGAAGTAGAGTCCGCCGTACCGCTTAATTCGTATGCTTCTTGGCAGATTTCGCCATATTTGTAGCTGAGCGATGCAAATAACGATGAAGGGGAAAAATAAAATCATGCACATATTTGAGAAGAGC
Source organism: Koerneria luziae (assembly GCA_014805365.1). NCBI lineage: Eukaryota > Metazoa > Nematoda > Chromadorea > Rhabditida > Neodiplogasteridae > Koerneria > Koerneria luziae. The sequence goes on along the minus strand of JACMIJ010000236.1, from coordinate 7,851 downwards.
GTATGATGTGTGTGGTAAATACATAGTACGTACAATATTTTGCGGATCCTCAGCTAATAATGCCTTCAATGCCTTCTTCTTTACAATTTCGCATTGCTTCTTCGAGGAATCCTGAAAAGCCAGGTTCTGACCGTAAACAGGCTCCGTCTCGTGCATGCGAAGACAATATCAGAAATATTTGCGGCAGAAAGTGAATACCTCGTTTCATCTCCCTCACAATAACCGTCATTAGTTTGTTCCACCCGAGTCGTGCAAGACCGTTCTCTCCACTGTATGGATTCCGTATATCCTGAAACATATGCCTTGATTCGAATGATTTTTTTTTTGATAAAACGGAGTACATTGGCTGAAATACTTATGTGATGCTTACATGGGACTGATATACTTCCTCGAACCTATTATTCACCTCTAACGGCAATAAATAACAAAACCGCTTACCAAACTCAGATGTTCTTTCTAATCTACACATTCTACACATCCTCATGTCAATTATTTTCTCGCACAGAACAGCTTCATATAGTAATTATGCTTGAAGACAATTTGGACTCAGAAAGAAAAAAATAAAACAAGATAGAGGTGACAGAATTGTGTGTGCGAGTGTGTGCCGTTGGATTACCCGTAGGCGTCTGACGGTCTGGGCCACATTTGTGAAAAGATTCGGGAAACTGGCATTGACAGGGACGTCGGGCGATTGATCCGTGAGGTTCGTCGAACTCGCGTGGACAGAAGTCACGCCGGTCGTCACTTGATCCACGGTCACCTTCTTGAACACCAGCCAGTTGTCGGCGCCGAAATTCACTCCTCTGAATGTATCATTAACACATAATGCAGTAGGCAGTGATCAACAATGCCTACTGCATTGTTGATCACTCTCCCCTGTGATATCCTAAACGCGATTGCAAGAGAAACATGCCTATAGAAGTGAATTTGTCCAATCCGATGAGCCATGTCGTACACAGAACTGATTGGACAGTATCCCAGTGATCCGACTGCAGTATCCAAAAAGTTTTGTATTCGATGTGCCTAAATTCCCTTTTGGCACCGGAACGTTTGTCTCTCAAAGGATACAAGAAACGTCTAGGTAGCATAACTTACCTGAAGATGAAATTCTTTGCTTTGATTTAGTGCCTTGAGGTCGAGTGATTCGCTTTTTATGCCGAAATACTCGGCAAATTTGGGCCGTTTTTCGATTAATGTTTGCAGTATCTTCTTGCCGACATCACCGTGCTTGGCTCTAAACACATGGTTTTAGTAACCGTAACGCTCGTTTCTGTTTCTGTTTCGTATGGACAGTTAGATGCTAGTTTTGTTCGGACAGTTCAGTGTGTGCCTGGTGGTGGGAGGCGATGTCCCGCAACGGAAATATGTGTCTTGTGGGAGTGCAATCGGATGTACCTAATCCACATATCTCGCACGGCGATGATTTCCTCGTCGGTCAGATCCGAAGATGTTCCGCGCTTCGCAGAACAACAGCATCCCATCGCCTGCAGAACAGCATTCA
>JACMIJ010000235.1:0-24353 GCA_014805365.1 Koerneria luziae | reverse complement strand
GGCTGCCTCCACCTCGTGATCCTCTTGGATCATGTTGTTGCCATTTAGAATGAACTGATCCGAGGAGTTCTTGAGGGCTGGAAAGGATCGAATGACCGGCTGGTATTTATAAGCTTATGGTCAATCATATCGTGTGGTTGAAGCATTTCTTCTCCTTCAGCTCCACATAGTATGTATTCCTCTATTTGGATTGAAGCTTGTTGCCTACCGAGGTTCATGCTGGAGACACGGAGCTTGGTGATTCGGATGCTGGTAGTCCCCTCGGGCAATTTGATGATGTCATGATAGCCAGGGGAGAGGTTCCTCTCATCGAATGCTCCTTGCACGGTCTTGCACGTGGAACTGTCTCCATCGCACACTCCACACTTGTCCAGTTTCTTCGCTGAAATCACATTTCAAGACAACATGCATAACGCATAGGTTGAGTATCTCTCTTTACTCTTTTAACTACGGTATTGTTTTCATTGTTCCACAGAATGCTGCAGAAGCAGATGATACAACAACCTTCAACTTTTACACTCGTCTTTTCTACGTTTGAATGTAACCTTTGAGTACTACTCACACAATTGCAATCGTTAGCACTTGCTTCCGTTCTTCAATCCATTATCTAATCAGTCTATTGTTATCACGGGGAGATTGTGTTTGTGATAAGAGGAATATCTCTCTTAGCCAGGAAGCATCTTCCTGTGATTGATTGGAGTATCAACGAGACTCGTTGAAGGTTATCTCGAGTGAACGCAATCCAGGTGCCCATGTCAATGAAAACGTGAGCAAGTACACGCGTGAAGCAACAAAATACCACACCACTTTTGAATGTATTGTTTTCGCGCCGGTCCGTAAATGCCTATATGATCTTTGCCCTTTTGAATATTTCTTTGTCTCACAATCAGTGTACAAGTGAAGTACACAACTATGTGAGCGGTAGTGAAAGGCTGTTATAGGTGGTGATGATGCAACTCGCAGTTGATTATTGTTGTGATCTCTGCTTACTGGATCCGAGTTTGCCGTCGCATCCGACTTGGATACAGTCTCCCATCACACAGATGCCGCTTTCCTTGTAGGTAGTCTTACAGGAAGTTCCGTCGACGACATCGCCGAACTTGTAGTAGAAGCCCTCTCCAACCGCCTTGCACAGCAGTTCACATCTGCAATTTGTTAGAGGGAGTACGAAGATCATCAATATCATCTCCTTTCCTTCCTATTAATTGTAAGATAAATACCAAATGTATTTAACATTGTGAATCTGCAGGGAGTGATTATGCCATTTCCAACTCTAGTTGATGTTTTGCTCATTGTACAATGGAAGATGATTCGTCACGTACGTTTCCGATCCCGTCCGTTTTTGCCACTTGTAATACTTTCCGTTGAGTTCGTGGTCGTTATTGGCTGCGCATTGTTCTGATCGGAAATCGTTTTCCTCGGGGCACGCATCCAGGTTACACGAGGAGAAGCGGATGGAGTGACCGGTGCACTTGTTCTCACTACTGAATTCATCTTTTGCGCCTTATTTTCTATTCATCGTTAAAGAAGGTGTAAACTCACTTTTTAAAGTACTATGTCCCCGTTAACCATAGCTTGGTCAAGGTGTGGTTCTGTAGCTTGTTTAATGTCATAAATGTCAATTAAGTGTTTTATGTGTTTTGAAAGACCGAAAAACGGACGAAAAATACACGTAACTATGTTCTATTTATTCGTGTTTCACAGAAAACATAAGACTCGGGCATAGTAAGAAAAAAGTGCGTTCACTCCTTCTTTAACAGGACTAGCAAACCATCATCTTTTTGTGTTCTCTTGGACCATCGATATTGCTCATCCAGACCCTCCCTACCCATCCATGTCCGCCTCCAGCTTACCTGCAAGCTCTCTTCTCTTTCTGGACTCCTCCACCACAAGTCCGGGAGCATTCTGCTTCCAGTGACCACGGTCCCCACGGTCCGCTCTCGGCTATGCCCGACTTGTCGACTGTCACGATCAAGTCATTGCCGTCGTTCACCTGGAGAGAATACAACTTCCCTATTATGATCTACCAGATATGCTTGTCGCTTCAATCGTAACAACTTGGGATCGAGTACTGGAGGAGAGAGAGGATGCAATCGCAGTTCGGACGAGGGTTCCTGCAAACAAATCATCATATCACACATGTTTTTCATTATTTTCATATTGAACATTAACATTCTTTCTGTCAGAATCTGGTAGCTTCAGATGTCTTATAGACATATTATAGACGGCATCCTCGATCACCGCCCCGCAGGCTATAAGGCCTTGATTAAGGAGTGCTTTACTTTACTTTCTTTCCGTTCGTTTTCCTTATGTTTTATGCATTTCCTTTAAAAGCTTCAGATATGAACCCTGGATGGCGGCATATGACTGTGGCATTTGAATGTTGTCGAATGGGGTCAACCGCCATAAAGAACATGGCAGCTCGGGTGAGAGACAACTCGGTTTATGACCAGCATCGGGTCACCACCACAACCAAAGCACTCACGGCGAACAGAAACATGTCCGTCCACTAATTGTAAGATACGTTATTCTAGTTATGAGTGATAAGACTCAGTCGGTTCTTCTGTGAACAGAGGAATCTCTCTTTTGTGTCTAGTGTATTCCTGGAACTACACAATAAAGGGAATTGTTGGGAGTGCCAGGAACCGTCTACTCCTGTCATCGCACGAGTGACAGACTGATCGCACTCGAGTGTCGTCTTTCCCTTTCTGCACTCTTCTTTGTTCTTCTCGCACATTGTCTTCTGACCATATGTTGCAACTTCGTCCCATCTCTAACTTGTCATAGGATACTCACTTGTGCCGTCTGTCAAGTGTATCTTGTGCAAGAGTTTGAACAGATTTGAGCTGAGTTATTAATAATCAACACCTTTGAACCAGATTCTATCATTATTAGTGCAAAGCTTTTTCTAGTTCATCTACATCCTTTGTTCCTTTCTTTATCCCCTCTTTCCGTTCGCTTTCCTTATGTTCTATGCGCTTCCTTTGAGACAAAGAAACAGAAACACATGGGACACTTCTAGGACAGAAACAGCATATCAGGAATGCCAGATGTGTGAAAAAGAGGGGTACTGTAACCGGTATGCACAAGAACAGACAACGAACTAACTATAAAACAGAAAAATGGCTCTTACAGTAGCCCTCATTCATCTCACAGTTATTCCCGGAGACAAGAAGTAGTGCCTACAGTAACCTAACCTCATCTACAGCAGTATGGACAGTACCCTGCGATGACCCGTTTCGTGCAGATCAGTGTGTTTGTGTTTGTTGGTGTGTAGGGCCACCCTCGCAGTGTAAGAGAAGGCTCTTGGATGGGTCAAAGGGACATTGGATGTGTCACAACAAACAACTGTCACATTCGAGCAGAAGAAGCAGAAGCTTCTCTCAAAACGATGTCCTGCCGATCAAAAGAAAAGATCAAACCACTATGATCATTCTCTTGCAGACATTGGATAAAATGATAATAGACTAGACAATTCGATTACGGCATCCATTAGTGTTATTGTTAAGAGAGTGAGATACTCAGCCAACCAAAGCTAACGTATATAAAAAGAGATGTATTATATATACAAGACATACTTCCTTGCATACAAAACAATGTACGCCAAGAATGCGAGAAAGAGGACATACCGTATCACTGGACAGGAATGGTATACTCCATGCAGCAGACAAAGCTGCCAACGCCGCGAATAAAAACAACCGCATTTCCACCGTTGATCTCTCTGCGTCCTACGAAACGACGCTGCTGGGTACCCTGAAAGGGGATACGGTATCCATAAGATAGTAGTGTGATAGAAAAGGATACGGTATCCAAAAAACATTCATATAACAGAAAGATGATTCCAGAAGAGATCCATACGATGTTCATGTGTGCTTCTATTAGACACATACAACATAATACTGTGGGGGAAGACCACCAGGAGAAGGCAATCGGGAATAGAGTGTTGTAATGATGTAGATGTGCCACACTTTGAGTAAGTGATAAGAAAGATCTCGAAGAACTAATTGTAGAAATATGAGCCATAAGCCAATTATACAGTGGACAGTGTGGAAGACACTCTGTTATCACTGCTTAGGCGAGCCGATAAAACCGTCAGGTCAGTAGTGATAGCCACCCACAGAGTGATCACCACGCCCGAGGAACATTCTACAAGTCTACGGGAATAGACGAGAAGCTTCTAGAAGAATCGGGGGAAATCATTTCTTTCTAGTGATAACTACAAATCAGTTACGGTATGTTTATAGCCCTCGCAAAAGTATTGTCTAAAAATCAAGAAGAAACCTACAGTATGGCAAAGTATCATTAAGTACAAAGAGTTATAGAAATAAAAACAGTGCTTACTGACGAGAGTCAAGGGGTTCAGAAAGTCACGAAATGTGCTAGTTCACGTATCACTTGGATGCTATCAATGCTTGGGAAAGTGCATTGATAAGGATGGGATTATCAAGGTTCAGAACAGAATCAGCATCAAAGAGAACAGAAGAGGATAGGGATCGGCAGACAGATCAGGGCGGATGGCACTGGCCACGCCCACTCCTAGAACGAACAGGACACGCCCTCTGAAACTGAACTGGGGATGATGAATAGGAAGAGGGGAATAGGATGGGGATGCATTGGAGGAACGAATTTCTCCCAGTTAGAGAAATCCTATGTTTATTGGTAACACCTCTTTGTGATTATCGCAGTGCTCCCCAAGCTTCCATTGCTATAATCCTTGTTCATTTGTATCATAATACAAAAGTTATCGTATTGTTAGTTTTTTGACATTTCAAACTGGTGAACATTCAACGATTCAAAGGGGAAGAGCAACATTTACTTACAACCCGGGAATGACACACAGAGAAGTACATTCACTGGATATATTACTGTCTTTATTTTAAGAAGCTGCCATCTAGAGCTTATTTGTTGGGTATGCATGGTATCTAATTGCAACCTATCCCATCGGAAGACTTATATGGTTTCGAGAGCAAAAACGAATGGATACAAAAGAAATCAAAAAATGAACTGTAGAATTAGCCAAAAATGCCAAAAGCACATGACTTATTGTTACGACGCAGAATTAGGTGTCAGTTTCCTTAACTTCTTATATGAAACACATTGATCGCCCACGTAGACGTATACGGTAAAACTGTATCCATATCAGAGTGAACACCACGCACGCTATTTCTCCCTGTGGCTTATTATGGTAGATTCGTGTGACCGCGCCTATTATTCTCTTCGCCAATGAGAGATGGTTGTGCCACATAAAAACGAAGACTTTGTATATATCTAGCCAAGGGCTGATTTCAAAACAAAAACGCTCATCGTATTATCGGTATACGGTACTCGAGCCGCAATCAAAATAGCTCTTGGGTGTTTTTTCGATGTGGGCAAAAAAGAATGATGGATTTGTAAGAAAGGATCAAATACTATAGGACGGAAGAAGAAGAAGCCATTCATTTGACTGTGAGTGAGAGCACTCTCTCACTGAGTCATTCTCACTCTAACAATGAGAAGGTTCCAAGGGTGCGATCTGCCAACTCACAGCATAATGGGGTACTATCGGCATCTCCCACACTGTTTTGTAAATACCCGACTGCACATGCAAATTTGTATAATAAATGTATTCACATTTTTAGCATTTCATAGCAGGCTTACGAGAGAGTGGGAAGAAACCTAACAATAAGATTTGATCATACGACAATAGTCGGATATTTCTATAGAACGTAGTCAGGTATTCTGATAATACATATACCTTCACTATTTTGCACAAAACGTGAAAATAAGCACATTTTGTGTGTGTCAGTACTTGTCATCTTGCACTTATTGTCAAATATCAATAATACTGATCCTTGTCATTTCGATCAACAATGAACCGCTTTGAGAAAGGTCAACGATTGAAAACATGGAGCAGCCATGTGAAGAATCCGACAGACAATCCGGTACCATCCTATGACGGGGAACGAGAAACACAACATTCGATGGAGGAGTGCACGGACACACACACTGTGTCTGCGAATGAACAACCTGGTCAGACACATCATATAAAAGGTAATAAAACGTATGGAAAAACGGAATTTGAAAACCTTGATCATGTCTGCTCCATGCTCTCTTATAAGAGCTCTTATGGTTTGATAAATTTCTCTGACAATGAGAGGTTGTGTAGAAAACATGACCAAAGTTTTTTTAAACGTATGTTCCAAACTCTTAATTCCCACACCTCTTATATGAGCCAACTGCTAATAGTATATAATAATAGTAAGATTAGTCTTTGCTATCATCATTGGTATGGCGAACTCGAAAGTGTGAAAACATGGTGACACTTCCTCATTGTGGTGTTCCCTTGGCAGAAGTGCCCTTTCGCGAGAAGATCACCGAATGTTTATGTGGAAACAGCTTCCGAGATGAGACAACTCCGCCGTCACCGCCACTTTCCCCAAATATCTCAACAGACGGACGAATATTCAAGAAATGCCGAAGGTCACGACAACAATATGTATCATAACATACACATATCATCTATTGCAGAACAACCGTGCTAGGTGTAGAGGGGCACAACATTAATGTATAACTGTTTTGTTGTTACGATTGAAATATTTCTAGAATTTCTAAGTATTGTCTAATTGGCTTCCCATAGTTTATGGTTGCATCCCACATGTCGCCTGGCATGGCTACTCGCTGGGAGAGTCCCCCCTCTCTCTTCCTCGTCCCACAGTTTCCCTCCACTGATTGACTTCAATCGAAAAGTGAAACCGCAATGAAAAAGTGTGGCCAATTAGTGAGTGACACCAAAAGAAAACAACGGAGATATGGCGAATACTGCAGAATATGTAGACATGCAGCATATGGTGCAAAACTCTCGTTAGAGTAGAAGCGAGCCGTCGATCTTCATTTTTGGAGGCATTTAATGGGCAATTTGAATTGGCATTAAGACGACTGAGTTTATTTCCAGTTGGAACCGTGTCAAGTGCAGATGACCACAGCTAACACGCGTCACTGGAGTGTTTATGTGGACTGATCCCGATGACTCATCCACATCGCAGTCCACTCCATCCTCCATATGGTCCTTCCCTTCCATATGCGGTGCCATCTCTTCACACTTTTTCGACAGTTGCAGCTGGGTACCAGAAATGGGGAGATGATGCAAGAAACCATATCGATATTGGGTGGAGAAGACAGCGGACACCAGATGGACCTGTGTCCCTTTGTTCCAGATAAAAGGGACACGCTAACATCCAAAAGTGCAGGTATTGTCAGGAGCTGATCAGAATACAAAGGTGAGGTGAGGGTACTGTAAGGGGTACTGTAAAGGACACTGTGAGGGTACTGTAAGGAATGGTGCGTGAACAGCGGTGAGAGAGATGTTTCATATTGTTATGCATAAGAGTTATTTATGCCATCACGGCCATGGTCTCACTAATTGTGAGCCTGGAGGGATCATTCCGGATTCCCCGAGGGAGAGAGAGAGAGACACCAGATGGACTCCTACCAACCAAGTACTCACAAATCATAAACACACCATTGCCAAACCAATCAAAGGAACAAAAGAAGAGAAGTGGAAGAGGGACTAAAAGATAATAATAACAAAAAAAAATCATAACTGAACCAAAAAAAACTCTCAAAATTAGAAAGCGGATAAAGAAGCAGTAGAAATATGTGCGGATCATGGAGCACATACTCTTAATGTATCCCACTGAACAACGCAATCAGGTATATTTAGGCCGACGAAAACAAAAAAAGAAAGTCATCTATCTATTCCTGAACTGAAACTCTTACCGAGACTTCTTCCATATTGTTCGTTTGGCTTCTATTCTTCCCGCACGTAGCTTCTAAGAAAACAAAACTTTGTTCCTAACAATAAGGACAGGCATGAACCTTCTTTCCGATTCACAATCAAAAATGGGAAGTGTAGCCTCATCACTTGTAAACACATATTATTTGTACATTTGGAACAATGCTATACTTTCAACTTTATTTGTTGTAAATGCGAAATACGACAATAATAATAATGATATATACGTGCTTGAATAGGAAACACATGACCAATTGAGCAAAGAATTCGCCATAATAATAAAGATACATATGTATATATAAAAATGGCGATAACCAGAGAAGAAATGGCGTCCCATGGACGCTACCCGAGGGAGATACAATATGTACGTTCTTCCGAATACCTTGCCAGGGGAACTTGCCCTCCCTGTTGTTTGTTTTTAGAACACGACATGTAACAATATTGAGCTAATCAGTAACAAATAGGTTTCGGTAACTGTAGCATATTGCCAATGATGAAGAGACAAAGAACGATACAATACATACACGAGCATAGAACGCATTTCTCAATATCTTCCTGTTCAAATCGTAAATACCCAATTCATTTCATACTTTGCTTGAAATTTCACATTCCTCGACAACTCTGTACAAACACAATACATAAAACATCAGCAAAAAAGGCAAGAGATTGGCGAGAGAGCGTGCAAGCACGAGAGAGTGCAGACAAGAAAACAGTCGGCTGCTCCTACCCAAGGAACAGGCGATTTGTGTGCCACAAGGGCATGGTCAGGGATCAGTGCACCCGTAGGCAACAAAGCATCATTTGGCACTAGAGTGTAGTTTGACCGGTGGATCAGATCAGCCGTTTACCGGGTTCATATTCGAGACCGGGGTCGAATTGCTGAAGAACGTAGACCTGAAATGGGATTATTGTTCGATAAGTGTCTTCATTGTGCTGTTATAGAGTCACTTTTAATATTACAAACAACAGATACTAGCAAACTTATTGGTCATCACTAATCCTCACCATATCAGTCATTCGTATTCTCAACTCTGCTGGCGGATTCGTGATGACGTATCTCTTCATGCTCTCTGGATTCTCCGGATCGTGCAGCCTGTACAGTCCGATGCACAACTGCCCGTGGTTCTTCAACGCTGTCGAGAACATTTGACCGTACGTGCAGTGCTGCTGCAAACAAATTTCATCGATATAAGTATTTGCATAATACAAAGTACTATATAAAGTATTAATATAAAAATATAAAACAATAGCATAATTGAACTGCTATGTTTTTCTTGTTAATCTGAACGAAAAGCGCAGCCACCTACCGTAATGCCCTCATAGGGACAATCGGACAGAGAAATCTGGGCAATCCGGCACCGATCCCGGTTGGCGAGAGTGTCCGATGTGGAGTATCCTCCCCGTAGACCGGCTCCTTCCGCGAGGATCAACTCCAACTCGGGAGTCGCTCCTCCCGTCACCAGAGTCCGAATCAATGTCAGAGCAGAGTCGTTGAAGTAAGTCTGGAATAGCCGGCATTTATTCGTAAAAGTAAAGAGCACTAACAGTAAGTATGCAAATAGAGCTCATAAGAGACAAATGCGTGTGTGCTTCCACTTCAATGTGTAGATAGCCAGTAGCACTGTTCATTCATTTGTACATTCTTCCTTTACATTCACAAAACAGCCTTTACTACTGATAAGATGAACATGATAGCCCACCGTGCTCATGAGCGAGTCCAGCACAGAAATGGCGAATGCCGTTCCGCAGGCGAATGGTTGTGTCAGATACAATTCCGTATCCGGATCGTCGTCATCGTCCTGATCCAGGAACTGCACATTCGAATCGTTCACTGAAAGATAATCAGTTACGTATCAGAGTTAGAATTACCTTCAAGTAGTAGCAACAGTGTTGGCAAAAATGCATACCGATCTAGGCTAACAACAATTGATAGAATATACAAAAGTACATACCCAATTCAGTGATCATGGGCACATTGGTTCCATATCGCGCGCCTTTCTTGTGGATGTTGACCGGACTTCCCAATGGAGATCTCTCTCCCGGTGCGCCTCTCAATGGGAAGAACCCGAGGGTATCGTCGAATTGCATCGCCTGCAATATTAGAGCTTATTCTTTGATGAAAGATCAGGGAAACGGTAGCGTTTATGGTGTATCAATGGTCATAAAGCAAGTTTCTTCTTTCTAGCGAATTGCACAATGTGAAAGAGGGGATTGTTTTTGTGCAGATGATAGGTGGTTGCCTTGATATTGAGAGAGGCGAGAATGGCTTCTTTGTCCGCGAGAGTCGTGTCTTCGGTGTTCGGGACACGGGCCGAGATGATCACACACATATCGCACAGATTGATGTTCACTGCACGGAGATCCGCACGGGAAAGTGGAGACCCCTGGAATGAGAAGAGAAGAGAATGGGGAATGGAGGGCAGCACTCACGTTGAGGATGCTGATCTTCGGCAGATTGTAGAGTGTCTTCCACTCCTTCCGCAAGTAGTCCAAGTCTCCGACAATCACCACGTGCTGAACATCGTGATTGCTATTATATTTCAAAGACTATTTAGCCCTTTCCAATGACCTTTCACAATGAATCACTGGTCACTGTAAAGCATACTGGAAACAGAGGGGTTGATAACAGAAATAGCTCGTTGTTGTAGTTTCCCGTGATATTTGCGTACCTTGAGCTCATGGTAGTGGAAGTTGGAGGCTCGAAGAGGCATGATGAAGTTGCGAAGACCGATGAGTGGAGAATCTCGATCGGCGAAGAGACACACAACCACATGGCCATTCAACACCGTCATCGCTGCTTGATGCCGCTCCTGAATATAAATTCGCCCAAATCTTCCTTCCACTTGTATTCCAATAACGTTTCGATCAAACATTATTAGCTGCATTGCTCAAATCTGTCATTGCACTCATATCTGCTGATGATTGTTCACATGTTTCGTGACCCTCTTCGACCTCGTTATCAATAGACAGAAGAATGGCAGTGATAACGATGAGGTCAAAAAGAATTATAACACAAGGGGGTCAAACATGAGGCACTGGCATAGTTATGGCTCCGTCGGAGCCGACTATTCCAGGGGACGGGTAAAGTAGGTATTTGCGTTTGTGGTAAACCATGTAAAAATGTGGAAAATATTCAAATGTGGAGGAATGGGGTAAAAACTTTTCCAGTTTTCAAAATGAGGGGTGAAAGTGGAAGCCGACTCTATGGAAGCGGTTGTGTATGGGCACTGACAACATGCCATATATTTTATTTTTAACCTTGCCACACATTATGTAAGCAAGCATCCTCTTTCGATAACTATTGCAGCATTCGGTTCAGCTTGGAAGACAGAGCAAGTACGAAATATTTGACAATTCGACCAAGACCACCTACCAAGACACATTCGTCGAGATTCCTGGCAGGACACCAATGGAACATCCCCGTGCTGTCGTACTTCATATCCTGTTGTTCGAATTCCTTTGCCACTTCGATTCCGCGTCCATCTGGCGGAATGGACATCGAATTCCGCCTTCCATTCGATGGCCTGAAGCGACATTTCTCCTTCGTCAGGTCTCGACGCGATCTTGCGTGCTGGTGCTACCGTATGACACACTACAGATAACAGAAGAAGTTGGCTAAACACAGTGCAGGATGCGTATTGTCGGGCAGGCCCTGGTGACCATTATTGTTTGCTAAATAGAATGTAGTTTGATCTCTATGATCCAAAGTAGTACTTCAATGATTTGCAGTGCCAACTAGAGGAATGATATGCCGCCGACAATACATGCATGTTTCTCCAGAAGGCGAAGTTTCGTTCTCACAGTGCAAAAAGTGTGCCAAAGAAAGGGAAATCGAGGTGATCTCTGGATTCTGCACATGTGAGGAGAGGCACATAGAGGATGCACGCCGGAATAGGAGAATCCCCCTCCTACCATCAACATCCTCATTCCCATTCAAACCAATAAGAATGAACCAAAAACTATCCAAAGTATACTAGCTACAAATAAGAAGAAAACTTGGAACACAAGGACTAAAACTACATACAATCGAGTAGATACGACCATGCTCATCGTTTTCGACATTCGTTCTTTCGAAAGAAGTTCAAGGCATCCAAGGGACCATATATTTTTCTTATTGTTCTTTTTACACAAAAATGTGGGTATCTAGGAACATAATGTGCAGCTCATAACATGCAGATACCACCAGCTGTTGGCTGCTTACATGCTATTAGAGAGCAATCTATGAAATGATACATTTTTGCGAGCCAGTGGTATGTGCATCGGTTATGGCGCTACTCTATGACACGTCTACCGGAACGTTCTAGAATACGAAGAGGAGAGGAGTTGATAAAGAAACGAGGAACGGATATATGTATGATACGTAATGTATCGGCATCTACTCGACCAATCATTACATTAGTTTCTTGATCTCGTACGCGACTCGCATGGACTTGTTTGATAAATGGTTATCAGAGGTCGAGCTGAAACGGGTGTCGCCATAGCTTCTCCTTTTGATCTACTCACATTTCGTTAAGAGCTGGTTTGTATTACAAAGCCTTTAGGATCTATAGCAACAATACTAATTCACAACTAGTTTCACTTTTGCGTGTTACAGTGCTCTGTGAAGTTCGTATTGGGATTGTGATAGAAAAAAGGCAAAAGAACACTACTCGAAAACAATCAGCTACGCACTCCTCTCTGTGGTGCGAACACGGTGAGTATTAGGAAAATTCACTCGGCTAGAGATAATCGATATTGGTGTATACGAAAGCAGTAGTGGGTACCTGTGGTGCACCTCGTTGAACATGCGCAATTGCACGTGTTGTCCAGAACCGCCGTGAGGTTGAATGACGAGGGCCGGAGTCTGCGAGGGAAACACTTCCGCCTGTTGTTGAGAACGAGCTGAAGGAGAGTGATTAGACAACGGCTACGCATGAACGCCGAACACCAGCACTTCTACGCTAACAGACGCACAGGCACCGTATCTAGTAAATCTCGACTAGAAAGCACCACGCACACCATAATAAAGAAATTGCAGTACTTGATTTCAACTGAACAAATATTTCTCGAATAGCTACGTGCCTGTAACGTCGACTACGGTATTCGAGCATAACTACACTAACACTTTCATACAAAAAGAATAGATTCGTGCTCTGGCGATCGACGTCCATCTTCCCAGTACTCGACATGAACAGAAAGACAGAGGTGGCATCTACGACAAAAGAAGAGAGGAGGGAACGAAAAGGTGCGAGACAGGGATCGGCATACACATACAGTTCAATTTTCCATGCTTCTAAGGCTGCCAAATTTCTCTCAAAATCAAAAGTCGAAATGCTTCTATGCAATGGTTTTTTTTTCAAAAAAGGTTGAATGTTAATGTGCAAGGTATTACGACAGCACACAAACATAATACTGCCAATAACTATTCCATCGAGACGTGCCGCACAATACAATAAGCCGGTGTCCCACGTGAACCCATGCAGCAGTCCTTCTACTCACAACAATATCCGCTCACAAAGAGATTATTCACAATTCTACGCAACTGTTAGAACTCATTCCCTCTAAAAGCTAACAGACATGAACACAAGAACCGGTTCTGACCAAGTCGCGGACTGTCCGTCACTTTTTGCTCTGAATTATCAAAAATTATAAGCCACATACAAGTATATTGAACAAGCCAAAGATACAAAAATAAGCACAGCCTGTGTTTCAATTTTCTTGCCAACAACCAATTGGAATGGCCCTCGGCATTTTGTGGGTTGAATTGTGCTCCAAAATCCATAGCATCAAAACATGAGATCCAATTTCGGGAAAACATGATGTGAGGGAACATGCAATTCAGAAAAGTGTCCTCAAAAGCGCTTCAACTTTACGAGGCATAAACTTGAAAAGGTTCAACTTCGTCAAAATAATAATACAAAGAGGTGATGTTTGATCATGCAAACATTGTGGATAGAATGTGATCGAAAATGAAACAGAAAACACGACGCGGAGTGCTCTCAAAACACAGGTGTGACTATGAAAAGTGAGGAAAAATAGAAACAGAACAGATCGGAAGCAAATGAAGCGATTACCGTAACTCGCCGAAAACAATGCCTCAAACTCGTTGTTCGCAATATCTAGAAACGGTATACGGTAAGGCAGCAAATGGCGAAAAATCGGAGAAAACTTGCAAAAACCGGCATATGAGAAAACAGAAGCGAGTGAGAGACGAGTGAACAAAAGGCAGTGGAGGAGAATGACCGGAGACGACGACCAACGAGGAAATGGATGGCACGGCAACCACAGTCATTTGTAATGCGATGAGTGCACTTTATGCGACGATTACTACTTACTGTAGAAATAGTCAAAAACAATAGTGGTTGCCGCGGATGGGAAAGAGACGAGGCTATGAGGGAGCGTGAACTTACCGGGCACCTTCACCTTGGACGGTCGCGTGTTTCGACGGAACAACGACACTGAAATGGAGTCCATTTGTATTCTGAATGAAGTAAGAACATGCATCGACAACAACGTTACTGATGATGTCAAAGCACCCCGTTTTTGCGATACCTTAACTTTGGAAGCACCCTGTTTATGAACCTAGATTGTTAATCGGCACCCCGTTTCGGTTGGCTTATACTAGAGGATCACTCCGTTTTTGAAATATCGAAAACGTTACCCGACGATGTACGAGTAAGAAACTGGGCAAGAAGAAGAAACACTCACAATTCTTGCACTTGCACTTCTTGATCAGTGTCACATCACGGATGTCATCGTGACATTGCTTGCACCAGAAGAACGCCCTGGGAACGGATTGCGCCACTGATTTTTCCCTTACCGTTTCACTTCGTCAGCACTCTGTGCAATGAAGAATCCCTGTGTTTGTGGCTGGATGGTGATATGGGGACCGGGGTTGATGGCGATGTTGCATTCTTTCTTCTCTTCGTCTTTGAGTTCAATGGCAAGCAACAGAAGACCGAGTCGATTGAATAACAACCTGATCATGAAGCCGTTATCCATGATCACCATCACTACATCTTGTGTCCACAATCATACGACAACTTATTCTAATTGTACGCATTCACTTTTTGTGCGAACACAATGTCCACGACACGATAATACTAAGATACAAGTGTGTGCATCACAACGAGTTCTAGAAGGTTCTGGCAATGGATTCTCGTCGCCGTCTTACTCTGCTGCATCGGGGAAGGTCATTCCGACGAAGGCGTGTGAGAGCGTGTCCGTGTACATCTCCATCCCCGCTCCACACAAATACAGATTCAGCCAGTCGGGGGTCTCTCGCGACTGAACAGACAACGGAGTTACGACACCGACTACGATATAAAGGGGCCTGTCTGGCAATATATTCACTTATACAGCTTACAACTAAGAGAGGGAGAGGGAGGGAGAGAGTGAGCGAGTTCCCAAGAGGGGAAAACACACGAACGGCAAACCACAAGTCACACACAACGTAAGAATCATGCACGAGAATGGCAGAAATGGAGGACATACTCGGCGGCCTCCGGGAAGGTCATGTTGACGAAGGCCTGCGACAGCTTCTCGGTGTACATCTCCATGCCGGCTCCTCGCAGATAGTCATTCAGCCAGGGAGGGGTGTGAGGAGACTGCAAGGGCACGCGTCTGTCAGCACACGCTACGTGTGCAACAGCAATAGACGGTATTGATCTTTGATCTATGAGATAAATATCGGAAGGAAGGATTAGAGTGAAGACAATTAGCATGTTGTACATTCGAAAGACTGTAGATGTTGAAATAACTGGAAGTGTTAGAAAATTAGACAAACGAACATAAAGAGTGTTAGACCAAACCCATATCAAAAACAAAACACATAAATGGAAAACTAGATACCGTCTTGAAGGATCTCATAGCGAAGAGATTGGCCATCATCGTCGAGAATCCCGGTGCAAGGCAAGACTGGGCGATGAATCCCAATTTCAACTCAGCCAGACAGATCACATCGTCACCACGACGCCAATCCCACGATGGAATATTCAAGAGATATGCCTATAAAGTTGAATAATGATAGATAGAACCATGTTTACTGTTGATATTTTGAATCTTGCGTAAAATTTAACTTACATTATGCGCAAGCATCATAAAAGATTCATATTCCACAAGGAAAACTATTCTTAGGTGATTTCCGGCACCAGGTGTTCCCTGTAGTTATTTGTAGCCCACTCCAACGGTTACAAAGATTGAAACGTGCGCGAGTTTTGGCCAGCAAGGGCAGATAATCCGCGATAAGAGAGGATTTCCGCAGAAAATGTGCGAAAGAAGGCGAGACAAAACATGGCAACACACTAATTGGACGAAATATTCCGCCTACGTACACTAAATTAGGGATCGTGGGCCGACACTTCGCATTACGAAAACAGCCGATGTTCGTTCTTGTTGCCGTCATACACTACTTGCGATAGTTCAAAATTTTAGACAAAGTGAGCTACGAATCGGACATTTCACAATGTTTTTTTTCAACGCTGCGTTCCTCAATTGTTCGATAGCATATGGATTTCTACAATGCCTTATAATTGTCAGTCACGTGGCACGACAGAAAGAAATGTTAATTATGGCCTTACGGGTTCTTTTTAGAAGAACGAATTCTGGTTATTATCTATAGTTTAGTAAAATGGAAAAATTGTTTAGGTAAAAACAATAAGATATGCAACAGTTCAAGCTTATTGTGATAGCTTGTTGATTATTGATTATGATTGACAAACCTTGTTATGATACTGCATAAGTTGAACGATGACTCGGATATCGCTGGAATAGTTCTTGATCGAGATCACCCTCATGATATTCGCCGCGTCTTCGGCATCCGGATTCGTCGAATATTTGTTCGCCAACACGAGACACGCATCCGCATCGCTCACCTGACAGAACGGTCATAGGAGAAGTAATCTAACATTGGCAACGGTATTGATAACACCTAGCATACGGTATACCGTATACCTCAACATCGGAAGCACCCCGTTTGTGAACCTCAATTCTCAATAGCTACACCGTTTCTAGGCGTATAGTACTAGAGGATCACCCGATTTTCGAAATATAGAAACGTGACATTTCGATGTATGAATAAATAAGTATAACACATCAATATCGATAGCATATATTAAAATAATTGAAGCGTACTTTGACCCGAGAGAGATCCAAGGAATCCATGACAGTACCCGTGAAGAACTCGACTTTGGTGAAATGACGCTTGAAGAGGCCCTCCAACTCCAAGTCTGGCACAACCCTGAACATGGGATTCAACAATATTTCACGAAAATTGAAAACAAACTTCTTAGACAACTATTATAACAATGCACAAGTGTTATTAGAAAGTAATGATAACGTTGTACCTGTGGAGGAAGATGACTTCCACATCGACGTCGTCTCGATCTTCGTGGAGGAAATCCTGGAGGAAGTGTGAGACGGAATCGTAAGTGATGTGACCACACACGACGATGTGTCTAAAAGAAAGAACGTTATAAACCGAAAGAGCTCTATGATATAATATATTTCTTCTTCTTTAACGATATTTACTGTTTCATTGTGTAATCCAGTCATATAAACATGAACATTCTGGCCAACCAAAGAAACCCAGGAATGCTGTGTTCTACGAGAGATATTATACTTCCCAGTAGCATTGTTCCGCATTCCTAACAACTTTTTCTGCTTACGCCTACTAGGCGGATCTCACTGAACCCATAACGGGTAAATATTAGCAGTTCGACGGAAATATCACCTGCCATTGTTTGCCCCCACAGTAATAATTAATTCGGAAAAAGTTTGATCTACGCAACGTAAAAAAGAACAATGAAGATATTTTTAAAAAAACATTTGCTGCTGATATGGTTCTACAGCTCAAGCGGCTAATTGTAAGATCTTATCACCGAAAAACGAACGGGGGTATCGCTTTATTCTATGTTACGCTCTGGTACAAAATGATGTAAAAAAATGAAGATGATCAAATATGCCGGACATTATATTTCCTCCTAACAATAAGACCAATAGTGGCATCAAAAGTACAACGTGTTCATAATATAATACATCAAGGAGACCGGTAGGTTGATAAAAAAAACATACTTCTTGCCGTGTTCTCCCTTATACTCTCCTCCATATTTCTGTCGGTTCCCAATGAGATCGGCTATTTCGGGAACATACGAGGCGAACATAGCCTGAAGAAAGAAGAACAGAGTCAGGACAAGAACATCACTTGAAAGAAACGTATGGAACAAAAAAACAGAAAAACACGAACCAAACCGCCTAGGATGAAAAACACCATGAATATTCGACCACACAATGTTGTACAGTAGATATCACCGTAACCTGAACGTCATAACATGAACAGTTCTACGAATTGTAGAATAGAAAATACTCAGTGTTGGATATATATGTATATACACAAGGGAAACACTCACCAACAGTGGACATGGTCACGAGTAGAAAATACACACAATCAGTGTATGTGATACGGTGTGGATTGACGAAACCCTTGAAGAAGTCACCCGAATTTTCGAACTGAAAAAAATTTATTAAACTAATAAGTACTTCATACTTTCATAAAAAATAAATAAATCATTGGATGTGTACAAACAAAAACACATTATTAATACGTACCAAATGCACTCCACCCGCTCCTGTTAGACAGACGGAAACGAATATTGTGACCAGCTGGGTGAGACGAATGGACGAAGAAGTCTTCAGGATATTCAGGTATTGGAGAATATCCGGCACTGTCATCAAGCGAAGTGCACGAAGGAAACGGAATCCTGCAAAAGCGACGGTAACGTAGCCATTTACTTATCTTATGTTCTTCGTGTGTACCAAATTCACCTTTAAAACATTAAAAAAGACTTCAAATGATGTCCCAAGTAATCAATAGCTGAAAGAACTTGCCCAGCCAGTTCCTTTGTAGATAGATGGCGACGAATGAGGGAGGGATGGTACAGTAGTCGATGAATGAGTACAGTTCCAACAGGAACCACACCTTATCCGACGCCGCGATAAACTTAACATTTTCGTTCTTATTTCGGATTCTCAAAGATGAGTTAAACATAATTCCCACATCTTTCATTCTCGGAGTTGCAAAGATAAGACATATTTTGTAAATGTTGCTAACAACATCATCTAAAGTGCTAGATAGGTTTCTCACAATCAGAATCGAGTGCTATGTTATCCATAGACAGTTTGTCCGAAAAGGCAACGATTGTGCACTATTATTGCATTACCACTATTTTTCGTTCAAAATCGTCTAGAAAAGCACTTTTCGCGAAACACCGGAAATTGTGTTTGCATACGAGAAATCCTTTTGAAGAATGTCTACCAAACAACATCACCATTTTGTTATGATTAGGTTTTTGTTTGAACAATTTAAGACATGCAATACTTACCCTAATAAAGAAATATACAAGAAAGAAGATATTGAAACCGAGGTCGATTTGTTGTGATGGACTATCATGCCAAGGAATGCACGTCTCCACTTGGAAATTTTGACTGAAAATAGAAATTTAGACGCATTTGTGAGCATTGCGCACTGATGTTTAAAGTTCCTTATCGTTGGCTACGACAAAGCAGTGATTATTATACTTATTGTTACGTCGGTGATAAATTACGATTGCTTGATAATTTACGAATGCATGTCGAAATACACCAAAAACTGCATTCATGGATGAAAAGGGGAGGAGAGAGAGAGTCTAGGCCGAAACAATTATTTATGAAGGTGCCCGTGACATCAACTGCATCACACACATACACACTTTCGCCACACAAAAACAATGAGAATGAGAAACAAATATGCTACTCAATTTCTGTTGAAATTGTTCTATAAACTATAAAATAACAAGAGTTCCTAAATTTAGACTGTCCCTCTTCCTTGTTCTACACGAACATGTCTTGTGAGTTAATCACTTCCTCGTCATTGCGGATGCGGCTGCTTTTAACATGTACTTTGGCCAAAAAACATGACATCATTCGAACTCCAACAGTGGGTTCCTCAACCAAACATACAATATGCGTCCTTTTCCCCTTGAGTTCACGACTGTTTTCCTCTGACTTCTCCCCGAACTCATTTCCCTTCTCAGATGGACATTTGACGGGGCCAAATTAGGACGAAAGAGCAAAAACAAGTAGCAGAAGGTGATGTGGCCATCAAAGGAGACAAACATCGACATCGACAGGAAAGCGAAGGAAATTCAGTGCATCACTGACAAAGAACAGAAACAGAGCGTCTTAAGACGATATAAATGTAATTTTCAAAAGATTAGTATAAGGAATAAAATACAAAATAATAAATACTTACAAGCTAGCATCGTAGAAGTAGATTCCTAAAGAGCCGAGAGATAACACGAACACAAGCACTACCAGAAAGCGACCCGTCAAGCTTTGACCCGATATCAATTCGCCTGCCCAATCCTGCAAAACAATATTAAATATTAAGTAACAAAACATTTTGAAAATAAAATATTTAAAAAGTTAAACAAATTCACGGCGCCCCGGGTGCTAAGAAAATGCGCAACTAAAGTCTTACTACGGTAATTAACCAAAAATCAATAACAAATTACGGTATCGAATTGGTTTTGAGGACTTTATGGCTATTTTTCATTTTCCAATGAATCAATTAAAATACGCAGATTAATGCTCCATCATCACTTCCAACAATTACTCCAATAACGAGTAAACAATAGTTATCAAAGTTTTCCCCATGATACACTTACAATTATCAGTACACTAACAATAAGCTGCAACAATAAGATACCATGTGAAAGGTAATGATAAAAAACTTTAAGTAAAAGAGGTTGGAAACAGTCACCTTTGCTTCTGTCATCCACCCGAGATGTTTCTCATCCTGTTTGATAGCATCGAACTCAGATTTGGGCAGGCCGGGTGGCAGGTGCTTCCCATTCATCTGCCACAGGACACATTGCGATGATGGTTAATGCTTGCCAGCAATAATTTCTCTGGCTTCTACAGTAACCACTACGTGTATCCTTTATATTGTCTTGAAACTCATGAGAACTGATCTTGTTCATTGCTTTCTAACGTACTCTCGTGTCCGAAATGTATAATGCACGAAACTCTATTCCAAAGAACGCAACTTCTGACTGGCTCTTCCATTTTCGGAAGTTGAGAAACCAATATGAGGTGAAACTACATGCATATCTTAGAGAAGAAAATGGTTCTCGACTTACATTGATCTCGTGTACAGGAACTTCTTCTTCCTTTTCCCGTCTCTGACAGAACAAATGGGTGACTATTCTCCATGTTACCACCAGTAACATCGACACACAGAATGTCACGATACTGAAAAATTGTTTATGATTATAAAATGAGTAAATTAGAATGTAGATTAGTAAACTGCATTATTCAGTACTTCCCACGTTTTCATGATTTTGTGTGCTGCACCATTTTCATTTCATTCTAACGTTTTCCTAATTGTAAGAACAAAGAATACTTTTCCAGAAGTGTTTTGCATATAACATAGTCCTCCTGGGGTAACAGGATACCTTTTTTGACGGAGATATATTTCAAGTAACCAGTGTTCATGAATTAGTGTTTCTTAGTATAACTTGTCTGAGGAAAAGTAGCGCGGTGCTAGCCAAGTGAATTCTACTGCTGGGAAAGCGATCCCCGCAGTAGGTATCAATTTCCGGCCATTGTCATCCAGACATTCAATAATTCTATGGAGTATTTCCTTCCTTTTTAATCCTATCACAAGCCACAGATTGTCATAAATGCTTTAATTGAATATTTGTGTTCCTGAGCATAGAACAGTCAGCCCGTGCTGTGCTGGGCGGCAGGCTTTCGACACCCTCGGAAGTTGTTACACACCATTGCCCATGTCTGACTTCTAAGATGTCACATTACAATGAAGGCGAAAAAATAGTAGTTGGGGACAAGTTCCATAACCCTGCATCTTGTTTCCACGGCAAAGTGGTGAGAATCGCATCTCTCAAAAAATTGCTTCGTAGCTTTACAACACCATCGACGTTGCCCCGGCTGTGTGAAATATCACTTCATATTATTCGATCGAACTTTCTCGAACAAACTATTCATGGGGAAGATGGTTCAACGTTTGTTCTTATAACAGTATATACAAGGAGTATCTTATTATTAGCACTCCTCTAGCATTGCTTTGTTCGTGCATTGTGCGTTTTTTAGCAGGATGAGATTGTTCGTACTAGTACCCGCAAGCCTCGCCGGCTTACTCCGAACCTCGCGGAGTCCTCTCATTCTGCTCGTGTTTCCCCATACATAAGTGGTTGTGTTTCACCCTGCGATCGGGCAAAAGGAAGCATATGATGTGAACGAATTGAGAGGAGAAAATGACGAATCAGAAGAAGGAGCAGACTTCTCGGGTAATCCAGAGGATCATGAGGATGTCCGGG
Source organism: Koerneria luziae (assembly GCA_014805365.1). Taxonomy (NCBI): domain Eukaryota; kingdom Metazoa; phylum Nematoda; class Chromadorea; order Rhabditida; family Neodiplogasteridae; genus Koerneria; species Koerneria luziae. The sequence goes on along the minus strand of JACMIJ010000235.1, from coordinate 2,231 downwards.
AAGTGCTTCGACAAATATTGTTTCGTGGATCGGTGACAGTTGTTTGAAGGCATGACAGGCAATACGTAGGGAGCGGGATCTATGGTACTATGTGACCTTGAGATACACACAGTGCTCGCTCATGATTAGCCTTCTTCATGTTCGTATCCAACCTCGTTCCTTACAACTGCTAGTCTGAGTTTCTGTCCACTCTGACACTGAACACTTCACTCGCAACTCACCCGAGGTGATCACACTTGTTGAATGTATGGCAGACGAAGACAAGTGATTGAGTCGGGGAGGAGTTCCCGGATCAGGAGACGGATCAACATGCAACTGAGAACAGACTGCCTAAGAAACCGAGATCGGTCTCACCTACTCACACTCTAGAGAAGCCAGACAATCAGGAAGTCACTACACAACCAGAGGCATATCTGACAGCCAGTCATCATATCAATCTCTATTCATATCCACCTGCCCTTGATCCTAGCCGATATGGACGAGGAAAGCATAGAAATACTTCTTTGTTTTTGCACCACACAGGTAGGCAGTCCTTTCCGAGCACTGACCGAACCACGGGAAGTGTGCTCTTATGTTTTCGGAAGTTGCCCCCCCCCTCCACAGACGAAGAGCCGATGTGTCGAAATCGGCTTATGAAGTGTTTATATAGGCGGTGGGTGGTGGCAGAGCGATTGCTTGCCGCTGGCAAAGAAAGTGCGAGTAAGTTCCCGATAAGTGCTTTCGCAAACAACTGGGCTTATGAATAATTCTAATCCTCTTGTCGTTTGTCGCTACTGCAAATAGTAGTCATGAATGAAGCTCTCTCTGAACGGAAAGTGCTTATGTACTTGCATTGGTCATGAAAAAACTGTCCCAAAATAGTCTGTTATGATCGTGAAGGTACCGAAAAACACTGTGTTTTACTGCTGTTCATAGACCACCGGTCTAAAATTTGCATATTTTTTTGTTCTGTCGTCAAATTACTTTGTGTTTGTATGCATATGAGGTACATTAGACCGGCAACTATGAAACGCTGTGCAGACCGGATGAGTGGGTATTCCTTATTACCTATGAGTGTAACCATTCCAATCCCCTGAAATGAGACATTTTCGTGCTCATCGACCAGATCCGGCTCATTTCTTATGAGACCGAATGCCAACGGGCACTATGGCCATCAATGGCTGATGGCCAATTGTGGCAGCAGCTGAATGATGGAACATGTGTCGGCTTGTTATTGGAAAAAGCAATGAATTGGCATCATGATGAGCAGACCCATCATTCGGTTAGGAAGAGGACAACTTCCGCCAGCAATATGGAAAACCAGCTCAGTTCCAGCAAGTATCTTGCAAGCCAACTATTTGCTTGAAAAGTCTTGATCGCATAGAATTGGATAAAGCCACATTTGTAGAAACCATATGTTGACATGATTTCAATAAAAAATGATCGAAAAGATCTCTTATGATGTGATAATCCACGGGAAACCCGGCACGTAATTCTGTACTATTAGTCTCATTAGACGGATTATTGACAACTCGGACGAGGAAGCCGTATATGTTATTCGTGGTTACATATTCTACAACATAGATTAAAAGGTGGTACTTTCCGGCGTCCACCCCCTAAGGTTTCAGTGACAAAATAGGTATACCCCCTACCTAAGATCAAAATCTCTTGCCTAGTATTGTCCTATGTAAAATACCCGAAAATGTTGGAAACTCCCTCATGAAATTCCGTAGGTACACCCCTTTCAATTTTTTTGCCCCTTATTCGCTCTACTTTTTTATTCTATGTTCCACAACGTACGGAACAGTTGGCATCTGGTGTACCGCCAGAGTGGATCTCCCGGATCGTGTTTCAACATGCGAGAAAAGGTGCCTAATGCGCCTACGGGCTGTACAGTTTGCATAAGCCCGTTGATTCTCCGTGTCGTGCCATTTTTGCATGCACGCGTGGTTGGTTTTGGAGAGAACAGTGTTTCGTGAGCGATTTGTCAAAAAGTGACAGATAAAGACCCATGGCACATGTGATTGCCCATTACTGGGCAATCAGGTGGTAACGATATCACTGTGACAACGCGAATCCGGTGATTAATTGGGACATCTACGGGTAATCTTTTGTGACAGATGACAAAGTATATGTTGCGGACATGAAAAACACAGGTAAAATGGGACAAAAATAACTGTGAGACTGTTTGTTCCATTATCTCTAATTGTCGATACAGAATAATATGGACAAGGTCTATAAGTAAAACTTTT